>BSQZ01000030.1:5967500-5997500 GCA_033239005.1 Lamellibrachia satsuma
GTATGCATGTATGTATGTATGTATGTATGTATGTATGTATGCATGTATGTATGTATGTATGTATGCATGTATGCATGTATGCATGTATGCATGTATGCATGTATGCATGTATGCATGTATGCATGTATGCATGTATGCATGTATGTATGTATGTATGTATTTACACTGAAGAGCAAAAAAGAACAGTGCAACATTTTTTACAAGTATCACATATTTTCAACAAGGACTGATTGCTAGCAGGATAGGACTTACTGTCGATTGTACTCTTTACAAAAACTGACTGGGTGTTCAGTTGTATAGTTTTCATTTTACATTGAATAAATACAATGGAATAAAATGTTTCTCACTATTGAACACTTGATTGTAACTTTGTAAGCTTCTTATTCATTGATTTGAACCATATTTCTGATAGTATGACTAAGTTGGTGGTAAATATCAGATATAATGAATAAATTGCCTGTTCCCGAGTGATTCTTTATATCCGATTTTTATTACGGTTTATATACCTATATGTAGGTAATGCAAATTGCCTCAATGTCTTTTGCAGGCGAGAAATGCCAGCTACAGTTTCAGGTCAAGCACGCCGGCACGCACGATCGCGCACGCACACACGCAAGAACGCACACACGCACGCAAGAACGCACACACCCACGCACGATATGTCGCTCGCTCTCTCGGACGCACGCACGCACCCACACACGGTCGCTCGCATGCACGCATCCACGGTCCTACCATGCATCCACGCACACACGTACCCACGCATCCACGCACACACGTACCCACGCATCCACACACCCACATGCGCTGGCATGCACGCACTGTCGCACGCTCGCGCGCATCCACGCACTCAAGCTCGCACGGTCGCAAGCATGCACGCACGCCCTTATCCACGCACCAACGCTGGCTGGCACGCACGCTCGCTCGCACATTCGTACGCACGAACGGAAGCACGCACGCATCCACGCTCGCTCACGCGCACGCATGCACGCTCGCAGGCTCGCTCGCACGCATTCACGCACGCACGCACGCACGCACATTTCGCTGTCTCATTATCTCCCACCTTTTTCTCCTCCCGTAGATTAACTGCAGCTATTCTGTTGTAGAGTGAATTATTCGTTTACGCACGCACCATCCAACGTCTACGAACCTCAAGCTGTTTGAGTATTATTCATGCAGCTTACGTCGAGGAGTCGTGTAAAAGACTGTAGATATTTAATCTACCATATAAAATGTGTTATCTCCCACTCACATATTCAAAGTGGATACATTTTCATGACACTAATATTGCGTCGACACGGTAAAAGTTGAACGTATTCTCGTGACACACATACTTGTAAACATACTTGCTTAATCCTCCAACAGTTGCCTTTCTAAAACCCACAAATCCTCACTATTAATCAGATTAAAACAGAAATCATTATTGGCATTAGCCATCTAGAAATACGAGAAACAATACTCCCTCCCTCCCTCCCTCCCTCCCTCCCTCCCTCCCTCCCTCCCTCCCTCCCTCCCTCCCTCCCTCCCTCCCTCCCTCCCTCCCTCCCTCCCTCCCTCCCTCCCTCCCTCCCTCCCTCCCTCCCTCCCTCCCTCCCTCCCTCCCTCCCTCCCTCCCTCCCTCCCTCCCTCCCTCCCTCCCTCCCTCCCTCCCTCCCTCCCTCCCTCCCTCCCTCCTCCCTCCCTCCCTCCCTCCCTCCCTCCCTCCCTCCCTCCCTCTCCCGCCCGCCCGCCCGCCCGCCCGCCCGCCCGCCCGCCCGCCCGCCCGCCCGCCCGCCCGCCCGCCCGCCCGCCCGCCCGCCCGCCCGCCCGCCCGCCCGCCCGCCCGCCCGCCCGCCCGCCCGCCCGCCCGCCCGCCCGCCCGCCCGCCCGCCCGCCCGCCCGCCCGCCCGCCCGCCCGCCCGCCCGCCCGCCCGCCCGCCCGCCCGCCCGCCCGCCCTTAAGGTTCTAAGGTTATTCCTGACGGTAGACAGACACAGAGATACCATCGCCACTTTATACTACTTAACTTTACTTAGGTTCTTCCTGACGGTAGAGTGTAGCATAGACAGACACAGAGATACCATCGTCACTTTATACTACTTAACTTTACTTAGGTTCTTCCTGACGGTAGACTGTAGCATAGACAGACACAGAGATACCATCGTCACTTTATACTACTTAACTTTACTTAGGTTCTTCCTGACGGTAGACTGTAGCATAGACAGACACAGAGATACCATCGTCACTTTATACTACTTAACTTTACTTAGGTTCTTCCTGACCTTAGACTGTAGCATAGACAGACACAGAGATACCATCGTCACTTTATACTACTTAACTTTACTAAGGTTCTTCCTGACGGTAGACTGTTGCATAGACAGACACAGAGATACCATCGCCACTTTATACTACTTAACTTTACTTAGGTTCTTCCTGACGGTAGAGTGTAGCATAGACAGACACGGAGATACCATCGTCACTTTATACTACTTAACTTTACTTAGGTTCTTCCTGACGGTAGACTGTAGCATAGACAGACACAGAGATAGCATCGCCACTTTATACTACTTAACTTTACTTAGGTTCTTCCTGACGGTAGACTGTAGCATAGACAGACACAGAGATACCATCGTCACTTTATACTACTTAACTTTACTTAGGTTCTTCCTGACGGTAGACTGTAGCATAGACAGACACAGAGATAGCATCGCCACTTTATACTACTTAACTTTACTTAGGTTCTTCCTGACGGTAGACTGTAGCATAGACAGACACAGAGATAGCATCGCCACTTTATACTACTTAACTTTACTTAGGTTCTTCCTGACGGTAGACTGTAGCATAGACAGACACAGAGATACCATCGCCACTTTATACTACTTAACTTTACTTAGGTTCTTCCTGACGGTAGACTGTAGCATAGACAGACACAGAGATACCATCGCCACTTTATACTAATTAACTTTACTTAGGTTCTTCCTGACGGTAGACTGTAGCATAGCCAGAAACGGAAATACCATCGTCACTTTATACTACTTAACTTTACTTAGGTTCTTCCTGACGGTAGACTGTAGCATAGACAGACAGAGCGATACCATCGCCACTTTATACTACTTAACTTTACTTAGGTTCTTCCTGACGGTAGACTGTAGCATAGCCAGAAACGGAAATACCATCGTCACTTTATACTACTTAACTTTACTTAGGTTCTTCCTGACGGTAGACCATAGCATAGACAGACAGAGCGATACCATCGCCACTTTATACTACTTAACTCTACATATGTTCTTCCTGACGGTAGACTGTAGCATAGACAGACACAGAGATACCATCGCCACTTTATACTACTTAACTTTACTTACGTTCTTTCTGACGGTAGACTGTAGCATAGACAGACACAGAGATACCATCGCCACTTTATACTATTAACTTTACTTAGGTTCTTCCTGACGGTAGACCATAGCATAGACAGACAGAGCGATACCATCGCCACTTTATACTACTTAACTCTACATATGTTCTTCCTGACGGTAGACTGTAGCATAGACAGACACAGAGATACCATCGTCACTTTATACTACTTAACTTTACTTAGGTTCTTCCTGACGGTAGACTGTAGCATAGACAGACACAGAGATACCATCGTCACTTTATACTACTTGACTTTATTTAGGTTCTTCCTGACGGTAGACTGTAGCATAGACAGACACGTTTATGGCCCTATCGGCCTGCCATACCCGATACATTCCTATCGCTGTGACCTACTTCCGGCCGGTGTTTGTGCAACGTCGCGAACCGAGCAGTGTAAGTGAGCGTGAGCCAGTCTACTCAAGGCGTACACGGGTTAGGACACGTACAGTCGACGAATCGCCGCCGGATTTAATCACCAGGTAGGTTGTAGTGAGGTTGAAGTGAGGTTGTAGTGTAGTTGTAGTGAGGTTGTCGTGTGGTCATCTTACGGCCTGCGTGTGTCTCCGAGCGCTCGACGATAGTTCAGCGTGGTCGGCCATCGTGGACGAAGTAGGCGGCTGGGCTGCGCTGTGTTTTACTGACGGCTTTTTACATCTGTTTATGTGTAGCTGTATGTATGAGGCGCCGTAGCGGACAAAAGGTGAACCAGTAAAACCTGTCGAGTTCTCCAAGAACCGTCGAGTTCTGCGAAATCGACCGACTCTGGTTCTCACCGAAAACAGCGGTGCCGTTGTAGGATGTTCAGCGAAGTAATGCCATAATATAATATAATATAATATAATATAATATAATATAATATAATATAATATAACATAACATAACATAACATAACATAACATAACATAACATAACATAACATAACATAACATAACATAACATAACATAACATAACATAACATAACATAACATAACATAACATAACATAATATACTACACACATAAAAGTGGCTCAAAGTTACCATAACAGAGTAATTTATAGTTTATGCATTTTATGAATCACTTACAAAGTCATTCTCACAGACGACAATAAGTGAATGGAAAAAAATCGTGGCAATGTTACCAACATGAATATGCTTAAAAACTAAATTAATAGTTAAGACGACAATGCCACGGGACAGCCTGCAGAATACATAACGAGTTCAGTGTAACTTGTATGACTTGTCGTGGCTTAGCAGTAGAGCTTTCACTTTACTCTTGGAGGGTTCCGGGTTCAATCCGCGTTATGTCCAGCTTACTTCTGTTCTCGTTTTGTCTTGTTGTTTATAATTATTATTTATATCAGTTATATTTAGTGCAATATTCGCTTTTGCTTAATTTCGCTGATTTAACAAGATTTAACAAGATTTGCCATCCAAGCCAAAGGCCCAGATGGCAAGTGGACAAGGAAGCCATTGGCTTATCGAGAGTCCAACAATGTTCACCTACTTATAACCCGCCCTCCTGAGATATGTGTCAACCTTGTTTTTAAACATATTCACGCTGCTAGCAGTTACACAATCTGTAGACAATTTGTTCCATTCATTTATTGTACTCTGTGCGAACGAGTGCTTCCTGATGTCCAATCTACAGTGATCCTTTACTAATTTTACCTTATGTCCTCTAGTTCTGCTATCCTTCTTGAGTGAGAAAAACATATTTCTATCAATATTTTCATACCCATTCAACATCTTAAAAACTTCAATCTCATCTCCTCTTAACCTCCTTGTCTCTAGAGTTGTTAAACCACATTCTTTCAGGCGTTCTTCATAACTAAGGTCTCTAAGTTCTGGAATCATTTTAGTTGCTCTCCTTTGTATGCGTCCAAGCGTATCTATATCCTTCTTACGATATGGTCTCCATGCTTGTATACAGTATTCTAAATGAGGTCTAACTATTGCTTTATAAAGAGGTATAATCAACTTTTTTCCCTTGTATGTTATGTTTCTTCTAATCAATCCAAACATTTGATTACCCTTTGAAGCTGCAATACCACACTGCTCTGTGCACTTTATCCGTCAACCGAGTTGTCAGTCAAACGTCACCACTGGGTATGTCGTCATTGAATGTGCACTCTATCCGTCTACCGAGTTGTCAGTCAAACGTCACCACTGGGTGTGTCGTCATTGAATGTGCACTCCATCCGTCTACCGAGTTGTCAGTCAAACGTCACCACTGGGTTTGTCGTCATTGAATGTGCACTCCATCCGTCTACCGAGTTGTCAGTCAAACGTCACCACTGGGTGTGTCGTCATTGAATGTGCACTCTATCCGTCTACCGAGTTGTCAGTCAAACGTCACCACTGGGTGTGTCGTCACTGAATGTGCACTCTATCCGTCTACCGAGTTGTCAGTCAAACGTCACCACTGGGTGTGCCGTCATTGAATGGGCACTCTATCCGTCTACCGAGTTGTCAGTCAAACGTCACCACTGGGTGTGTCGTCATTGAATGTGCACTCTATCTGTCTACCGAGTTGTCAGTCAAACGTCACCACTGGGCGTGTCGTCACTGAATGTGCACTCTATCTGTCTACCGATTTGTCAGTCAAACGTCACCACTGGGTGTGTCGTCACTGAATGTGCACTCTATACGTCTACCGAGTTGTCAGTCAAACGTCACCACTGGGTATGTCGTCACTGAATGTGCACTCTATCCGTCTACCGAGTTGTCAGTCAAACGTCACCACTGGGTGTGTCGTCATTGAATGTGCACTCTATCCGTCTACCGAGTTGTCAGTCAAACGTCACCACTGGGTGTGTCGTCATTGAATGTGCACTCTATCTGTCTACCGAGTTGGCATCGTCGGGTGTCATTCTTTTGAACGCCGTGATATTACACAACATCTGTCGATTCTTTTGTCGGCGTGAACTCTTCGTCGACTCTTAATAAATGTTTCAGGAACTCTTCATCAACCGTCGGTGGCTTTCTACGCGTCTTCTTAATCGGCCACCGGTTGATGTATATGTCAACTCTTCATCGGTACCTGGTAATTGTGTGTTTTGACTTCTTCATCGGCACTCGGTGGATGTCTGTGTGACCTTTTCACCCCCCACGGTGTATGTCTGTGTGAATTATTCTTCGGCCCTTTGTGCATGTCTGTGTGAACTGTTCATCGGCATCTTCCTCGGTGGATGTCTGTGTGACTTCTTCGTCGACCCAGGGTGATGTATGTGTGAACTCTTCATCGCCCCAGGTGGATGTCTGTGTGAACTCTTCATCAGCCTTTTGTGGATGTATTTCTCGTCTTCCCGGGATTCTTGTTTTCCAAACGGAATTGTCAATCGCTGTCCCAACAGAACTGTTCATCGCTGTCCCAACAGAACTGTTCATCGCTGTCCCAACATAACTGTTCTTCGCTGTCCCAACGGAACTGTTCATCGCTTTTCTAATGGAACCGTCGTTCCTGCTCAGGTGTAGTCGATATGCTTTTGATAACAGTTTTTTTCCTGAATTTGTCGAAAACCACCGAGCAGATGACTTTGAAGAGAGTGATTCTGTGCCAAAGTAGTTAGTGCAAAGAAGTAGAACGGCCATCGTTTCGGCGTACTCCGCTTTCTGTAGACGACTGATTACGACGCTCTACCCAGTCCTTAAAGACACATGGTCCGTCTATGATAACGCCCGCAATAACTAGACGACTGATTACGACGCTCTAACCAGTCCTTAAAGACACATGCTCCGTCTATGATAACGCCCGCAATAACTGTAGACGACTGATTACGACGCTCTACTAGTCCTTAGAGACACATGGTCCGTCTATGATAACGCCCGCAATAACTGTAGACGACTGATTACGACGCTCTAACCAGTCCTTAAAGACACATGGTCCGTCTATGATAACGCCCCCAATAACTGTAGACGACTGATTACGACGTTCTACCAGTCCTTAAAGATACATGGTCCGTCTATGATAACGCCCGCAATAACTGTAGACGACTGATTACGATGCTCTAACCAGTCTTTAAAGACACATGGTCCGTCTATGATAACGCCCGCAATAACTGTAGACGACTGATTACGACGCTCTACCCAGTCCTTAAAGACACATGGTCCGTCTATGATAACGCCCGCAATAACTGTAGACGACTGAATAGGACGCTCTAACCATTCTTTGAAGACACATGGTCCGTCTATGATAACGCCCGCAATAACTGTAGACGACTGATTACGACGCTCTAACCAGTCTTTAAAGACACATGGTCCGTCTATGATAACGCCCGCAATAACTGTAGACGACTGATTACGACGCTCTAACCAGTCCTTAGAGACACATGGTCCGTCTATGATAACGCCCGCAATAACTGATTACGACGCTCTACCCAGTCCTTAAAGACACATGGTCCGTCTATGATAATGCCCGCAATAACTGATTACGACGCTCTACCCAGTCCTTAAAACACATGGTCCGTTTATGATAACGCCCGCAATAACTGATTACGACGCTCTAACCAGTCCTTATAGACACATGGTCCGTCTATGATAACGCCCGCAATAACTGCGCCTATTGGCAAGACATTTGGTTCTATCGATGCAGTTTCACGGAAACTTATCGATCTTGGCAGTTGTAATTCTACTTAGCAATAACGGGCGAAAGATAGCTACCTAGTATATATACTGAATGTTACTTAATCGTCTTTAGGAATGCAAAACGTAGTCGAGAAGACCTTTTATTTCTTTCCCTGTTGCTAGATCACTTTATGTTTTTGGTTTGTAACGTAAACGTAAATAAAGGCGCTGCTTTGTTGATATACATTAATATTAACTGCTACGGTACGTCTTGCGCTGAAGCGGCCACGTGAAATGAACAGTTTTGGCTACCTTTGAATCGAGGTGAAAGTGGCCACCTGTTGTTGACGTTGCTTATTATGTGGCACGTCGGCTTTGTGTCAACATATCCGGCCTCTGCCTGGCTGTAACTGTTGACTCATTATGTGGCACGTCGGCTGTGTCAACATATCCGGCCTCCGCCTGGCTCTAACTGTGGTGTTTGTTTGTGCTACTTCTGATGGGTGACCTAGTGATTCTGTCCAGTTGAGCATTCCTTTTAGTATACAAGTTTTGTTCGTTACCTGTCCAACTTTTAACATGTCCCTCATTACAAGCGACGCCACTGTTGTTTATTTGTAACAAAAATATATGTATGCGATTACGTTGCATACTAAATTTTACGTGAGGCAACAACACTATTTTTAGCATCAGTCCTTGGAAACTGCCGGGAGCTGGGATAGCGGGCACCGTGAGCTGGTCAGAGTCCAATGTTTTAATTTCTGTCGGAGGCCCCGTACACTTTTAATATCGACGTCGTGATGCAACAAAGTCTGTTTTGGGCTACTAGAGTAGCATAGCTAGGCATAGTGTCGTAATAATACTACAACGAATAAAGTATCACGTACGTTTCTAGCCTATTTGCTGAACTAGGTTTTTCCGACAAGAACAGTCCGACGCGACACGTAGTGTGCATCACTGAACCACTCGTTCTGTATGCGCGTCCAGTGGGTGTTGAGCATTTAAGTTTTTTCCTCACGGTTGAACAATGGAAGGTTTCAAGTAAGTTAAACCTTTATTTAAATATTGTTTAACGCGTTCAATTGTGGTTTACGTTTAAAGTGTATCTGCTGAACTAGTTTTTCTCCGGACAAGATCGGTCCGACGCGACACCCGGTGAACTTCAGCGAACTACTCCCCTCGTTCTGTCTGTGCGTCCTGTGCACGTTTTTCGTTAACGGTTGAGCAATGGAGCGTTTCAATGAATGTGAACCTTTGTTTAGATACTGTTTGAAACGTCCAACTGTCGTACATAAGACTCCAATATGTTTGTATCACCATTTTGTTAACGCGTCCTTGATCGGGAGACACAGTCACGATGGTACAGAGCCACTAGCTGCGCCATCTGCTGAGCCATCAGCTGCGCCATCTGCTGCGCCATCAGCTCCGCCATCTGCTGCGCCATCAGCTGCGCCATCAGCTGCGCCATCAGCTGCGCCATCAGCTGCGCCATCTGCTACGCCATCAGCTTCCCTATCGCCGGCTCATGTTGTCAACACCAATGTCATTTCTGTGTTTTATTTTCTCTATGTTTAATATTGATAACATTTAATAATGTTCAGGCTATTAGTACATATTGATCTCTACTGCATACGCAATGTATGTTATAATATCTACAAACCCCATCAACATTTTTAGTACTCTTTTGGGTGGAGGGGGTCGTGAAAAAGTACTGTCTGTACTCTTTAATTAGTGTTGACAATTTTGAACGAACCCTAAGACAAAGGGGTATTTTGGCCCAACACCATCACCAATGATGAGCTGCTCCGCAAAACAGACGCAAAATCCCTGGATACACAGATCAAGAGGATGGAGACGGCTTGGACACCTGTGTCGAATATCACAAGGCGCACTGCCCAAAACAGCCTTACGCTGGACAGCGGACGGTAGAAGGAGACGTGGTCGCCCGAAAGAAATATGGAGACGAACAGTGGAAAATGAGACGTGGGACATTAAGAAAGCAAGTAAGTAAGGCAAAGACGGGTAAATAGTCGAGCCAGTTGGTATATAGGCGGAGCAGCCAACTGCCCCGCACAAAATTTGGACCGTTGGTTTCAACACCGCATTTTCGATTTGTTCGATATATTTACGGGTTTTTGAGGCGACGATCCTGCAAGAATCACTGATACGAGATGTTCGTTGCTGTTCCGCCATACGACAAGCATCTGACACCGAGTATATGTTTGTCATGTGTGCAGTTATAACCGTTCTTTATATATCGTTATTTGTTCGGTTCGATCGATAAAATGGCGGCTTACCACAGTCGGGGCGACCGGGCCGTCATTTTGGGGCATAGCCATGTGTGGTGGCTAGCCAGATTTGTTAAGTCGGCCGGACCGCGTTGGCCCGGAGTTTCTTCGAATTTTGCCCTCGATGGTCATGGTCTAAATGTAGATTATATTGGCATCCGTGGAGTTAGACTGTCCTTGCTGCTCACGGATGACCAGCAGGAACGTATAGCAATCCTCCACCCCAAGATAGTTGTCATTCACGCGGGGGGTATATAGTGACATCGATTCCTTATCAGGTCCTTCCCCACAACAAGTAGCGTTGCAGCTAATTGAGTTCGCCAACGAGCTGGTTGATGATGGGGTAACCCACGCAGCTATTTGCCAGCTCATCAGATGATGGGGTAACCCACGTATCTATTTGCCAGCTCATCTGATGCGAGAGCTGGCGAAATTTCTCTTGTATTTTTATAGCCATCATGAAATCATTACAATGTGACGCCGCGGACAGAGACAAGGACGTCGTGTGTTGCTGCGCAGACCCAGCGAGAAGGTTTGTGACTTCTGCTCCACTGTAAGCCATCAACACTGCACAGTCTATCGCTGCTGGTCGACGTACAACCGACGAGGGATAGTTCATCACGAGGAAAACAGAACAGTTGTAATATAACTTGAATGCGTATATTTTACTGCAGTTGTAATGGACGGATGCATGTTTGTTTACACATGCATTGCTATCACCATCAATATAAAACGTTAGCAAGAGTCCTGTGTTCAAATGCACCCTGCTACCAAGGTCAAATCCAAGGACTGAAAATATTTACTAAATTTGTCCACGGTCAAGGGTTTGTCTACTCAAACAACCCTTCAGTATAAATTCCGTTATAAATCTCGACCCGGCGAGCGCATAGAAGACGGACTTTTAAAACACATCCTCATCTGTGAGAAATGCCTCCCTGACCAATCCAATGTGCGCTTCACTGGCAGTGATGGCGCCTCATACATAACGGATGTGAAGTTCACACACATCATCGTGCCGACTAGGGCGTGCATGGAAATAGGGTCGCCTCGTGTTTCTCTGCGTGCTGCTATAAGGAATGCGGTGTCTTCCACCCCGTATATGAAGGCTGACGGGACTGTGTACAGTGACGGCAGGCAGTGAGGAGTCAGGGGAGGTGGTGGCGACTGAGAGGTCGATGACAGTAGGATGGGAAAGACTGTGGTAACGGAGAGAGGTGTGGCTGTCGCGATAGAGGACAATGAGGAGCAAGTAGTCGCCGTGACAAAGGAGACAGTGGACACGGAAACTGAGGTGTGGCTGTAGCGATAGAGGACAATGAGGAGCAAGTTGTCGCCGTGACAGAGGAGACAGTGGACACGGAAACTGAGGCGACGAAAGAGATTGAAACGAAATAAGGTGCAAATGGACATGTCCACCAGCGAGAAAGAAGCGTTCCAGGCCAAGTTCAACAAATATTGGACATACTTAGATTAATTGACCATCTTTGTGAGGAAACGTGCTATGGTTATATATGAATGCGTGATTCCGTACAAATGTTCCGTACGAGTCCGTTGGCAGCTACGTCTCTGTAGACAATGTTCGCCGTTGATTCGTGGCAAATATATATGCGGCGTCAATGGCAACAACACTGTCCAGATTACGCGTTTGACTCTCATCCAGGGTCAAAGATAAGTGGGGTCAAAAGGACGAGGGTCTGGTTGACCGCGAGGACATCTTCGCGGAGATGTCCCTCCACATCAGATTAATATGTAAATGGCCATTTCGACAGGCGAGAGAGAATAGGTCCAAGCAAAGGTAAACACATTTTGTACTGCATTAGAATGACATACCGTCTGTGTATGGAAACGTATTTTGTTATTATGTATGAATGCGTGATTCCGCACGAATGATTCTGTTAGATACCGCCATTTCACAGTAGCTACATGTAAAATATCTAAGAAATATTTTATATAACTTCATTGCACTGCTACTGTGAATATACAAAAAGATGTGTCACCGTCGCCTCCTCACAAACAGATCTAACATTGGGAGTGGCCTACATCCGGGTCACACACAGCACGCAAATAGTGACGCGTTCAGTGTAGCTGCTGACGTGGCTCATTCAGAGTCAGTGACCCGAGGGAAGAGTAGGGTTTACGTAGCGGGTTACTAGCGGAGGTATGTGGGGCAGGGGGCCGGATGCAACAAGGACTGACAAACAGCACGTTGCACGGTTGACTGCTTCAACCCAGTGTCTGTTTTCGAATTAACTACGTTAGTAGTTGAATGACGGCCGGTCTCCACCAACTACTGGCAAGCAGTACATCAAGTTACCCAAAGGGTGAGTTTTATTGGTTGAAGGGTTCACGGTGCAACCCCACCAGGGGTTAACATCGGGCCTCATGCGCATTTGGTTTGCACAGATTTTGGAAGCAAAGGTCGTTTTAACTGAATCATTGAACATAACATCGAGTCACCGAAACATAACACCAACTACTTACTTCGATAGGTATGTATACATTGTAGACATAGATACTGCAGTTGTCAACGTATATGTCGTTATACACACAGACCACCAAGCTGTGGTGACGAGATAAAGAAGGGTGATCTGATGTTATTGTGTTCATCGGCGGAAACAGGGTTTTGTTTAGGAGCCCTCTAGAAGCGGGTGAGTTTTGTTTAGAAGCCTTCTAGAGGCGGGTGAGTTGTGACAAAGCGGCTGGAGGTGTAGTGTAGAGTAGGAATATCAAATAAAACAAAACAAAGAAGTATAATTCGTCCTGTTGTCACTGTCTGTGTCGATATGGTACATGAGTTATGTACTATTGCATCATCGTACATCGTAAGCTTTCATAGCAACAAGAGTTGATGTTCTTAGTCAGTGACATAAACCTGGACAGGTATATATAATCGAATGTTGTATACCCATCAGTATGTCATTGTCTGCCTACGGGCATTAACAGAACGACACTTTAAATGTGGTGTAGCGTCACATGAGTTATGTAGTATGACGTCATCGTACTTATGTTTTCTTAGCACCAAGCAGTTGACGTTCTTAGTTAACTGCATAAACTTGGACCGGTGTATGTATAATTGTATAGAACACACAAACAAAGCCTCCCATACGAGTAGCGCTAGTACCGCGCCCTCTGACCGCGCCCGACTCGCGCAGAGTGCAGCGAGGCGAGACGAAGTGTGCTGTGTGATTAGCCGAATGTGACCGTCGCACCTAGGGGCGGGGCCTCGACTCTTGTCACTCAAACGTGGGTCGTACGTCGACTTGATGCATGGAGGGGCGGGTCCTCCACTCTTGTCACTCAAACGTGGGTCGTACGTCGACTTGGTGCACGGAGAGGCGGGTCCTCCACTCTTGTCACTCAAACGTGGGTCGTACGTCGACTTGGTGCACGGAGGGGCGGGTCCTCCACTTTTGTCACTCAAACGTGGGTCGTACGTCAACTTGATGCACGGAGGGTCGGGTCCTCCACTCTTGTCACTCAAACATGGGTCGTACGTCGACTTGGTGCACGGAGGGTCGAGTCCTCCACTCTTGTCACTCAAACGTGGATCGTACGTCGACTTGATGCACGGAGGGTCGAGTCCTTCACTCTTGTCACTCAAACATGGGTCGTACGTCGACTTGGTGCACGGAGGGGTGGGGCCTCCACTCTTGTCACTCAAACGTGGGTCGTACGTCGAATTCGTGCACGGAGGGTCGGGTCCTTCACTCTTGTCACTCAAACGTGGGTCGTACGTCGACTTGATGCACGAAGGGTCGAGTCCTCCACTCTTGTCACTCAAACATGGGTCGTACGTCGACTTGGTGCACGGAGGGGTGGGTCCTTCACTCTTGTCACTCAAACGTGGGTCGTACATCGACTTGGTGCACGGAGGGGCGGGGCCTCCACTCTTGTCACTCAAACGTGGGTCGTACGTCGACTTGATGCTATGTTTACCTCGCTGAGCGGGCCATAGCTTGGGACGTGCGGGCCACAGCTTGGGACGTGTGGGCCACAGCTTGGGACGTGCCGGCCATAGCTTGGGACGTGCGGGCCGTATCGGCATTTTGCGGGGCGTGTATGTTTTCGCGAACAAGCACGGAACGAGATTTAACGGTGAATAGCGCGGATTTGGAGCCCGGTATAAATCTATCATTGACCGTTTCTGTAGGTTCAGCTCACACGGGCCGTGCGGAATTTCACTACTGGTTTACCTTATATCTTAAGATGGTCACCAACTGTGCTTGATGTCGCGCGTTGCTTGCAACAGAATGAGGATATCAGGTCAACCACTAACTTAGAAAATAAGTTAGTTTCATGATTTAAAAATAATATTTTTTTTTAAATCATGAAACTAACTTCACGGAATATTGAATAAAAACAAAATCAACTTCATTATGCTATAAAAAAATTACCATCACCCAAGAGAAGCAAATGTAGCCATGTTTGTCAGTATTGCTCAACTAAATTCCACAATTCTGGTGGTTACTTTTCACTATTTTCTCAACGTGCATGAAAACATAAAAATTGTAATTTTCAATATGGCTGCCAGTTGTGTTTTGTGAATTGTGACTGGAATGTTTTTGCTGCGATTCAAAATTATATAAAATCAACACCCGAAATTATTTCACCCAAAAATGTGCTTAGCAATATGATCATGCTAACAAAATACAATTTAAACACCGACAAGCTAAAACTAACGAAGGTAGGATCAACAAAAGGGCGTGACACAAAAAAGGACTATGCCAAAATTGCGATGTGTCGTGATTATCTCATTGTTTCGTTCTGTTTAAGATTTCAGTGATTTGAACCCGACCGGGTTATAAATAGTCGAATGACAGCATTGAAAAGCAACGGCTGGCAGGCTGACTGCTACGCAAAATACTAGGGTGTTTGGCCGTTATGCCTGTGTTCAAACTAATTATGATTTTATTTAGTAGATCAAGTTGTTCTTTTCTTAGTTTTCATTTAATATGCTATATTAAAATTGAAGATAAAAACATCTATACGGGCAGAGCAGGTTTTTCACACGGGCATTTTATACTTATGAGAGGCATTAATAAACCCTGGTCATTGGCGTTTGTATAAACGTTTTAACAAATGGAAAACAATTACATATAGATTAAGGTATGTTTGGACTCATGGAATGATGGTACTAGTAGGTGGCTGTTCTACAGACGGAACAGCCAACACATGGCCGCCGGTCTTTAATCAGTCTAATCAACCTAAAACATACCTTACTCTACATGTAATTCTTTCCAATTTAGTGAAAAGTTGCACCATGCCATTATCTAGGTACAAATGCCAATGACACCTTTACATGGAGCACCCATTCCACGCCATTTACCGTTAAAACTCGTTCCGGGCCGTTTCTGAAAATATGCACGCCCCATTTCGCATTTGTGGTCGAATATTAAAAGTCCGTTTCGATGCCACGCGCCGTTAGCCGCAGAGAACAATCGACGCCATCCGTGTTATCTTCTGCCATTGTTTCTAGGGCCTTTGTCTTTATTCTCTGGGTTTGTGTCTCTCTTGCGATGGTTCGTTGGTACGTTTTTGTGCGTCCTCCTTTCCTTTTCCCAGATGGTTTCCAGTACCATGTTTGTGTTGCCGTTCTTGCTGGACATGACCTAAATATGATTGATTGAGTTGTTGACATAAAGACAGAACGCGCTCGCCGCTCGCGGTGTCCCTTGAGTCACACATGACACACACACGCATACACGCTTCTAATTGCACGACCGATTCCAGTTTTGTTGTGTATTTGTTTAAATACAGAAAACAGAGAGTGTTTCTAACTGTCCAACCGGTTCCCATTTTCTTGTGGGTTGGCTTAAATATAGAAAACAGAGATTATTTCTAACTGTCTGACCGGTTCCCTTTTTACCGCATGTGGGTTGGCTTAAATATAGAAAACAGAGAGTGTTTCTAATTGTCTGACCGGTTCCCTTTCCACTAGCCCCAGCAGGGAAAATTGGAGCAATGTGAAGTTGAAATGGTAAATGTTTGCAACACAATACGCCAGATGACAATGCCATAGCTCTGCATTGGTTTTACATCCGGCCACATGGAAGAGCATCAAATTGTGTAGAACGCTAATTAAAAACCGGAATATATCATTATCATAAACGTGAAACTGTGCTACTCATGTTTCATAACTTCAATTTGTCAGTACTTGGCCCGGATCCAAGTGTATCGCGACGTGTTGTTCCCTGAGTAATATATTCTATGAAAGTTTAGTGTCATGTATTACATCTGTCAAGTTTGAAGCCTAGATCCGGCTATGTGGATAATCAGTATCTAGCCGATCGCATAACGATACAGAAACGGTTCAATTAGAGTTGCTAAACTTTGTCAATCATTACCAACAGAACGACAAAATTAAAAAGATCTGTATCACCCATTAATTTCACGCTTTGATCCCCACAACGCCTTCTCACAAACATATCTAACGTTGGCTGTGGCTTAGACTCGGGTCAGCCACAGCGCGGCAATGTCGAAGCGGTCTGTGTCGTCGTGGACGTGGCAGTGTCGGGGCGGTCTGTGCCGTCGTGGACGTGGCAATGTCGGGGCGGTCTGTGTCATCGTGGACGAGGCAATGTCGGGGCGGTCTGTGCCGTCGTGGACGTGGCAATGTCGGGGCGGTCTGTGCTGTCGTGGACGTGGCAATGTCGGGGCGGTCTGTGTCATCGTGGACGAGGCAATGTCGGGGCGGTCTGTGCCGTCGTGGACGTGGCAATGTCGGGGCGGTCTGTGCCGTCGTGGACGTGGCAATGTCGGGGCGGTCTGTGTCGTCGTGGACGTGACAGTGTCGGGGCGGTCTGTGCCGTCGTGGACGTGGCAATGTCGAAGCGGTCTGTGTCGTCGTGGACGTGACAGTGTCGGGGCGGTCTGTGCCGTCGTGGACGTGGCAATGTCGGGGCGGTCTGTGCAGTCGTGGACGTGGCAATGTCGGGGCGGTCTGTGTCGTCGTGGACTTGGCAATGTCGGGGCGGTCTTTGCCGTCGTGGACGTGGCAATGTCGGAGCGGTCTGTGCCGTCGTGGACGTGGCAACGTCGGGGCGGTCTGTGCCGTCGTGGACGTGGCAACGTCGGGGCGGTCTGTGCCGTCGTGGACGTGGCAACGTCGGGGCGGTCTGTGCCGTCGTGGACGTGGCAACGTCGGGGCGGTCTGTGCCGTCGTGGACGTGGCAATGTCGGGGCGGTCTGCCGTCGTGGACGTGATGCATTCAGAGTCACTGACCCGAGGAAAGAGCAGGGTTTACATAAAATAAGTGGAGGTAATTGTGCCAAGGAACCGGTCACAACCAGAACTGACGCAGGTACGTTACACGGATGACTGCTTCTCAGTGGGACTGTTTTCGACTGGACTTCGTCAGTTGCCACCAACTATACACAAGTATTATCATCTTCCTAACACCATCAATTTGTAGTAACCACATATACAGAGACAGATTAGTCAATTCATAAAAAGGTTGCCATGTGCCGGAAACAACTAGAAACACAAACAATTTGTGACGACATAAACAAGGGTGTTCCAGATATGTTACTCTTATCGCCTGCGGGAGAACGGTTTTGTACGGGAGTCCTGTACATGCGGGTGGGGTTTGTATGGGAGTCCTGTACATGCGGGTGGGGTTTGTATGGGAGTCCTGTACATGCGGGTGGGGTTTGTATGGGAGTCCTGTGCATGCGGTTGGGGTTTGTATGGGAGTCCTGTACATGCGGGTGGGGTTTGCGTGGGAGTCCTGTGCATGCGGGTGGAGTTTGTATAGGAGTCCTGTACATGCGGGTGGAGTTTGTATGGGAGTCCTGTATATGCGGGTGGAGATTGTATGGGAGTCCTGTGCATGCGGTTGGGGTTTGTATGGGAGTCCTGTACATGCGGGTGGGGTTTGTATGGGAGTCCTGTACATGCGGGTGGGGTTTGTATGGGAGTCCTGTACATGCGGGTGGGGTTTGTATGGGAGTCCTGTACATGCGGGTGGGGTTTGTATGGGAGTCCTGTACATGCGGGTGGGGTTTGTATGGGAGTCCTGTACATGCGGGTGGGGTTTGTACGGGAGTCCTGTACATGCGGTTGGAGGTGTTGTGTTTGAATTCCGTACAGTATAAATATCAAATTACTAAAACGCAAGAAGAATAATCGAATGTTGTAGACCTGTCTGTTGTCACTATCTGACTACGGGCATTATCAGAACGACACTTCAGATGTTTTATATGCGTTGTGTAGTGTGACATCTTCGTACTTATGCGGTCAAGGCGCCAACAGTTACTACACAATCACATATTCCACAAAACACGAAACATGCGATTATCAGCTTATAGCAGGCGTTACTCCAAATTAGCAGCGGTAAAGCTCCCAGTTGCACGGGGCTCCTAGTTAGCATTGAACACGGCTCCTAGTTAGCATTGCACGGGGCTCCTAGTTAGCATTGAACACGGCTCCTAGTTAGCATTGAACACGGCTCCTAGTTAGCATTGAACACGGCTCCTAGTTAGCATTACACGGGGCTCCTAGTTAGCATTGAACACGGCTCCTAGTTAGCATTGCACGGGGCTCCTAGTTAGCATTGAACACGGCTCCTAGTTAGCATTACACGGGGCTCCTAGTTAGCATGGAACACGGCTCCTAGTTAGCATTGAACACGGCTCCTAGTTAACATTGAAAACGGCTTCTATTCAGCATTGAAAACGGCTCCTAGTTAGCATTGAACACGGCTCCTATTTAGCATTCGACATGGCTCCTAGTCAGTATTTAACACGGCTCCTATTTAGCATTGAACACGGCTCCTATTTAGCATAGAACACGGCTCCTAGTTTGCATTGAACACGGTTACTAGTTAGCATTGAACACGGCTTCTAGTCACAATTGAACACGGCTCCTATTTACCATTGAACACGGCTCCTAGTTAGCATTACAGGAGGCTCCTAGTTAGCATAGAGAACGGCTCCTAGTTTGCATTGAACACGGTTACTAGTTAGCATTGAACACGGCTTCTAGTCACAAATGAACACGGCTCCTATTTACCATTGAACACGGCTCCTAGTTAGCATTGAACACGGCTTCTAGTCAGTATTGAACACGGCTCGGATTTAGCAATAAACGCGGCTTCTAGTTATCATTGAGCACGTATTGGTGACACGTATGCGTACTTTATACGCTAATAAAAGCGGATCGCAAGAGGGCGCTCAGAGCGTAGTGCAGTGAAGCGAGACGAAGCGTAATTCGCCTGGTTGTGCAGCGACAATTCAGCCACACGAAGCCATCGATGGTGTCGTGTCGGTAAATCATAGAAAGGAGGCCAAGCGACCTTTGTGCGACGTTTCGCTTTAGTGGTCGCGGGTCACAATCTTGCGACCATATGTGCGGCACAAGTAACTTTGTGTGCGGCTAACTTTGAGCACAACTAACTTTGGACGCGTCTACCTTTATGCACACCTAACTTTGGACGCGTCTACCTTTATGCACACCTAACTTTGGACGCGTCTACCTTTATGCACACCTAACTTTGGACGCGTCTACCGTTATGAACATCTAACTTTGGACGCGTCTACCGTTATGCGCACCTAACTTTTGACGCGTCTACCGTTATGCACACCTAACTTTGGACGCGTCTACCTTTATGCACACCTAACTTTGGACGCGTTTACCTTTATGCACACCTAACTTTGGACGCGTCTACCTTTATGCACACCTAACTTTGGACGCATCTACCTTTATGCACACCTAACTTTGGACGCATCTACCTTTATGCACACCTAACTTTGGACGCGTCTACCTTTATGCACACCTAACTTTGGACGCGTCTACCTTTATGCACACCTAACTTTGGACGCGTCTACCTTTATGCACACCTAACTTTGGACGCGTCTACCGTTATGAACATCTAACTTTGGACGCGTCTAATTGTGGTCACAACTATCTTTGGACGCGTCTACCGTTATGCGCACCTAACTTTGGACGCGTCTACCGTTATGCACACCTAACTTTGGACGCGTCTACCGTTATGCGCACCTAACTTTGGACGCGTCTACCGTTATGCACACCTAACTTTGGACGCGTCTACCTTTATGCACACCTAACTTTGGACGCGTCTACCGTTATGCGCACCTAACTTTGGACGCGTCTACCGTTATGCACACCTAACTTTGGATGCGTCTACCTTTATGCACACCTAACTTTGGACGCGTCTACCTTTATGCACACCTAACTTTGGACGCGTCTACCTTTATGCACACCTATCTTCGGACGCGTCTACCGTTATGAACATCTAACTTTGGACGCGTCTAATTGTGGGCACAACTATCTTTGGACGCGTCTACCGTTATGCGCACCTAACTTTTGACGCGTCTACCGTTATGCACACCTAACTTTGGACGCATCTACCGTTATGCGCAACTAACTTTGGACGCGTCTACCGTTATGCACACCTAACTTTGGACGCGTCTACCTTTATGCACACCTAACTTTGGATGCGTCTACCGTTATGCGCACCTAACTTTGGACGCGTCTACCGTTATGCACACCTAACTTTGGACGCGTCTACCTTTATGCACACCTAACTTTGGACGCGTCTACCGTTATGCGCACCTAACTTTGGACGCGTCTACCGTTATGCACACCTAACTTTGGATGCGTCTACCGTTATGCACACCTAACTTTGGACGCGTCTACCTTTATGCACACCTAACTTTGGACGCGTCTACCGTTATGCGCACCTAACTTTGGACGCGTCTACCGTTATGCACACCTAACTTTGGATGCGTCTACCTTTATGCACACCTAACTTTGGACGCGTCTACCTTTATGCACACCTAACTTTGGACGCGTCTACCTTTATGCACACCTATCTTCGGACGCGTCTACCGTTATGAACATCTAACTTTGGACGCGTCTAATTGTGGGCACAACTATCTTTGGACGCGTCTACCGTTATGCGCACCTAACTTTTGACGCGTCTACCGTTATGCACACCTAACTTTGGACGCATCTACCGTTATGCGCAACTAACTTTGGACGCGTCTACCGTTATGCACACCTAACTTTGGACGCGTCTACCTTTATGCACACCTAACTTTGGATGCGTCTACCGTTATGCGCACTTAACTTTGGACGCGTCTACCGTTATGAACATCTAACTATGGACGCGTCTAATTGTGGGCACAACTATCTTTGGACGCGTCTACCGTTATGCGCACCTAACTTTGGACGCGTCTACCGTTATGCACTCCTAACTTTGGACGCGTCTACCGTTATGCGCAACTAACATTGCACGCGTCTACCTTGATGCACACCTAACTTTGGACGCGTCTACCTTTAGGCACACCTAACTTTGGACGCGTCTACCGTTATGCGCACCTAACTTTGGACGCGTCTACCGTTATGCACACCTAACTTTGGATGCGTCTACCTTTATGCACGCCTAACTTTGGACGCGTCTACCTTTATGCACACCTAACTTTGGACGCGTCTACCTTTATGCACACCTAACTTTGGACGCGTCTACCTTTATGAACATCTAATTTTGGACGCGTCTAATTGTGGGCACAACTATCTTTGGACGCGTCTACCGTTATGCGCACCTAACTTTTGACGCGTCTACCGTTATGCACACATAACTTTGGACGCATCTACCGTTATGCGCAACTAACTTTGGACGCGTCTACCGTTATGCACACCTAACTTTGGACGCGTCTACCGTTATGCACACCTAACTTTGGATGCGTCTACCGTTATGCGCACCTAACTTTGGACGCGTCTACCTTTATGAACATCTAACTTTGGACGCGTCTAATTGTGGGCACAACTATCTTTGGACGCGTCTACCGTTATGCGCACCTAACTTTGGACGCGTCTACCTTTATGCACTCCTAACTTTGGACGCGTCTACCGTTATGCGCAACTAACATTGCACGCGTCTACCTTTATGCACACCTAACTTTGGACGCGTCTACCTTTAGGCACACCTAACTTTGGACGCGTCTACCTTCATGCACACCTAACTTTGGACGCGTCTACCGTTATGCACACCTAACTTTGGACGTGTCTACCTTTATGCACACCTAACTTTGGACGCGTCTACCGTTATGCGCACCTAACTTTGGACGCGTCTACCGTTATGAACATCTAAATTTGGACGCGTCTAATTGTGGGCACAACTATCTTTGGACGCGTCTACCGTTATGCGCACCTAACTTTGGACGCGTCTACCGTTATGCACACCTAACTTTGGACGCGTCTACCGTTATGCGCACCTAACATTGGACGCGTCTACCGTTATGCACACCTAACTTTGGACGCGTCTACCTTAATGCACACCTAACTTTGGACGCATCTACCGTTACGCGCACCTAACTTTGGACGCGTCTACCGTTATGCGCACCTAATTTTGGACGCGTCTACCTTGATGCACACCTAACTTTGGACGCGTCTACCGTTATGCGCACCTAACTTTGGACGCGTCTACAGTTATGCACACCTAAGTTTGGACGCGTCTAATTTTGGGCACAACTAACTTTTGGCGCGGCTACCATTGGGCTCGGTTAACTTTGGACGCGGCTAATATTGGGCTCGGCTAATTTTTGGCGTTGAGAAAGGCGAAACGGAAACTGTTAAACTGTCATAGGGTGTTGAAGTTATTGTGATGTGAATATCTTGATTGCAGATAAGACATGGCTCAATCCCGAGAATGCACCGTCGGCGCCGCTGCTCAGTCTGGTACGGAAGCGGTCTTTGTATAGTCCATTCGTATAGTTCAATTCAAACAATATTTCACTAATGAACAAACAACACAGGCGTTTATATGTCTCGATCAATTCTCGTAACTCCCATTTATAGTGGAGTCGTCTTTATATATCGCACATGATGGAACATCTTAATTATTAAATAATGAGACTACTGAAATAGTACGGTTGACGAGCGTTGTACGGTCATATAGGACGTTTATTCAGGAGTAACTAGTTATTTTAGTAGTAATAAGTAGTTGTTGTTAGTCTTCTCTTTATTCCTGTATTTCGGGGTGAGGCTGGCACCGATACCTCTTTATTCCTGTAGTCCGGGGTGAGGCTGGCACCGATACCTCTTTATTCCTGTAGTCCGGGTGAGGCTGGCATCGTTACCCCTTTATCCCTGTAGTCCTGGGTGAGGCTGGCACCGATATCGGTGGTCGATTTTCCCCCTTTTTCTTCGTCACTAGTCCCGTTTCACTGTCGTCTCAACCAACCGTCTCCACTCCACCATCCCTCGCTCTCATTCTCCACTCCACCATCCCTCGCTCTCATTCTCCACTCCACCATACCTCGCTCTCATTCTCCACTAGTATTAATCTGAAATACATTTGACGAAAATATACGATTTGCTATTACTTTAATCGAACGAATAACTACAGTTAGTCCTGCTATCGTAGGTCAACTGGACGACATGTTTTTAATGAAGCTGAGCGAGCAGCTGGGTGAGACGTTGGGCAGTCAACATATGCAACTCGGCGTCTACTTGCGGCTCGACCCTTCCGCGGTGCAGAAGCTAAGAGCTGACTCCAAGGCTCCGTTGGAAACTACGTTCTTACAACTGAAAACATGGAGGATCAGCCGAGGGGAACGAGAAGATTCTGGCGCAATGTTCGATGAACTCTGCCGCGCCCTGTCAGACCTCAAGAGGCCAGACCTCACGGACGACGTCAGACGCGGTGAGTGAGATCACTATGGGCTGAATTACAAGTACTTGCATAATTATGTAATAACACATAAGATATTAGATTGTACACTTAGTTAACGCTACATAAATAGCACTTACAATTAAAACAATGACAAACCTCGATAGGTAAAATCATATACTTCACGACGACAATTTGATGATGTGTTGTTATGTTTATATAACATTGATAAAATGAATCAACGTTTTGCACACATTGCTTTATATGGGGCGCGATGGCATACTGGTTAGAAGGCCGGACTCTCAATCGAGATAACCCGGTTTCAAATCCCACTGCGGTCGCTTCGAACCTTTGGCAAGTTTGATCACTCCACGTTGCCACAGTTCACTCACCTGTATAAATGAGTACCTGGCAATACAGACAGTGGTGGAAATGTGAACGAATAGTCTTCGCGCAATTGCAGCGTGGCTGAGTGCTTCCCAGATAAGTTGAAATGACCTTGGAATGAACAGGTCTGCCAGGGGGTGAAGTGTAAAGCGCTTTGAGCGGTGCTACGGACTGGATACCGCGCTATATAAGAACGTACCTTTTACCTTTACCTTTGCTTGTTTCAGAGCAAGTTCGACATCTCAGTGAGAAACTACTCAAGGCCAAGGAAACAACGAGGTCGAACAGGCAGAAATTCAACGGTATATTCTTGTGAAAGTGCAATAAGTTTACATTTGATATGAAACGTATAACTCTGTTGAATAGATATATCCTATTATCATAATATTTATTATAACTATTATTGTAATTAATACATTTCTATAGCGACGAACAATCATTTAAGGTTCTCATAGAAAGCCTTGCCTGTACATGTTATATGTCGATAGTATGTTCAGGTAATAGTGTTCAGTTTAGATGAAACGTGACGATCACATACGACTGGATTCGTTTCAGAACAAATGAAGCTGGTGAAGGAGGAACTGAGAGGGGCGAAGGGAGAGGTCGAATCCTGCAGGCAGAAATACGACGGTATGTTTAATGTGAACTCGCCATACAAGGGGTGCTCTGTTGCATGCGCTAGGGCAGTTATACCCCACCCAACCTAGTAATAACGTACACGTTGATACAGTACGTTACACCAATCCAGCGACAAGTGTTGTATTCACCAAAGACATGTGAAGACATTTATACTTTAACTGAAAGAAGGCCATATGTTGTAACTGATAACAGTGTTATCTACACGACTCCTGTATAGACGTCCCCGTTGTATCTGGTCGTGTAGGCGACAGGGTTAACTGTGTACACAATTGGCATTATAGTTATTAGCTCATTGGCTATTTTCACAATAATATATTTCCACGTCGAACCACTGGAGGTGTTTAGCTGTGTACGAATCAAGTCGTTGAGACGTGCTTCGTCTTTTAGGGAGGACACTGAACTATTAGATACTTCACATTCATTATCAATACTGAGGTTGAGTATAAAACGCAGTCAGAAGTTCACTCACAGTTCCTGTACTGGAGTACGACAATCTCACTCGAGCTCCTGCTCATGCAACTGTATGTAGAAAAGCTCGGAAAGTTGGCCCCGTAGTTCTTTGCCATGGATCGTAGGCACTACTCGAGGTGGGTACCAGCCCATAACAGAGACATGATCTGGACACACATCCAAGTGTTTACCGCCAGTTTGCTCAAGGCCACTTCATGGTACAAAAGACAGGACACACCTTCTCATCAATGGCACTGGATCAAACCAACGAACAGCTGAATGAGGTCATAAAGGGAAATGGAGGGGCCGTGGGATTGACCGAAAATCCAGATGGATGGTTGCAGGACCTGAAATAGCAAGACTAGTAAATGAATATGATTAACACAATGAGAAACACCACGAGCAGTCGGCAGCTGTGCAGGTAGAGTTCAGGAAAGATGTGTGTGAGGTGACTGGAATTGTACATCGCATGGGCAACCCATTTTTTTAACGACGATGAAGATCTTGTCACATTTGACATAAAGCTAGTGATGGACAGCTCACTAGCTCAGACCCTGAAAACAGCAGAAACAATTGGCCAAGCGCAATATGACGCATTTGTGCAGGAGAGACTAGTCTTGTGTGAGGAACCGCTGACAGACACTATACCTAAGAACAAGCTTTCCTTGTTCGGGACAGCACCACAGAAGGTCCGAAGCAGAAGCCAGCATCAGGTGGCCTCACTGAAGACGAACTATGTTTCGCTCTCTCGACTGTACATTTCTTACCAGTCATGCAGCGGAAATCTTACATGAGTTATTCGCCCATGAAAACCAGGCCTGCCCCCATCAATCTCAAACATGGGAAGTCTGTGACACTACTCAAAGTCAGATCTTGTGGGATGCCTACAATCAACAACACCAGACCAAGTAGAGTTCCTGATTGTGACCTAGTTGTGGATGCTGAAGTGTTGGACGGTGCTGTCATCAAACAAATGCAAGAGGAATGCACCGAGCTCTGTGTTTGCCAAGGAGGCTGCGCACAATTAAAAACCCATTGACACTGAGTTAAATTTGTGACTGATAAATGGGAGATCGTAAAGAATGGAACATAATTAGTAATGCAATAATTGATCGAGACTTTGTCATTTAAACGTTTCTCTCAACTGTACTGATACAACTTTGTAAATACTTTGTTTAGTTTCCAAATAGTTAGACAAACTGCGAACCATTGTCATATCAATAGTATACTCTACTGTGGTAATGTTTTTTAAATACCTAGGTAAAAAGAATGATGATCAAGAGTCAAGCATTTAAAACCACACAAGCATGTTAATTATCAGTGGACATATGCCAAAGGCACGAGGTGTCAGAGTTTTGTGGTAAACACTTTAATATGCAAATTAGCTTTCAGTTATTGAAGATCAATCTTAGATTACAATTAATATATTGTCAAACAAAAGTTGTTTTCTACAGTCTACATCACACAAAAATATTGTTCATGCAGATGCATAGATCAATGCTAATTGTTCTATTTAATACAAAATGGGTGCGATTTTGCAAATATGCAAATAAGGCAATCATCCAATCGCATTAACATTTATATTAATATTATTCGTGTACTGAAACCATAGTCTACCATTTTAAATCACACATTTTTATTCATCAGAAGTGAAGATGCACCCAAAGACATGTATTTTTGAATTTCATTGCGGCCATTTTTAATATGGTGCCACGCCCCATTGAAAGGCAAATTTTGCTGGGATCCACCTCTCATTTGTCTTAGAACATGTCGTAGAACATGTGTACCAAATTTGGTGCGTGTATCACAATTTGAACAATCGACCTGTGTTTGTGTGTGCTGAGAAGCTCTAATAAGACGGACAATATCCATCTCAAGTCACTGGATGAGTTTGAAACAACACATTCATCCATCCTATTCCATGGCCTCAAGGTCGACGGAAGAGCTTATATCAAAATATAAATTAGATCATGACTAAGAAATTCAAGTATGCAAACATTCGTAAATTTATGAATTCAATTCTTGAGACAGCTCACATTACATCGCGTTGCATTTGTTGCAGTGCAAGCGACAAGCCCAAAGGTAGTAGCGTCTGCAAGTTCCAAGAAAGAAGTTGGCGGTATGCCAATTTTGCGTGTGAATGTTTAAGGAAACACTTTATGACTTGTCAAGATCTATATCAAATGGTGATTTAAAGATTTATGTCAAATGGTTATTTAAAGATCTATGTCAAATAGTGATTTAAAGATCTATGTCAAATGGTAATTTAAAGATATGTGTCAAATGGTGATTTAAAGCATAGCACAAGACCACGGGGAGCAATGAGCGGACGGTCCGAAATAGGTCCTACGTGGGTCCACGGAGTAAAATGAACAGACGGTCCCAGTTAGTTCCTTTATATATATATATATATATATATATATATATATATATATATATATATATATATATATATATATATATATCTTTAAATCACAATTTGATATAGATCTTTAAATCACCATTTGACGCAGATCTCCAGAAGTCATAAAGTGTTTCCTTAAACATTCACACGCAAAATTGACATACCGCCAACTTCTTTCTTGGAACTTGCAGACGCTATTACCTTTGTGCTTGTCGCTTGCACTGCAACAAATACAACGCGATGTAATGTGAGCTGTCTCAAGAATTGAATTCATAGATGTACGAATGTTTGCATACTTGAATTTGGTACACATGTGCTACGACATGTTCATCATTACCACCAATATGGCTGCCGTCATTGCATTAGCCAGAGTTATTCACGTGTGAGAGACAATCATTGCTAGAACATGGCGAGTAGTAACACAAAATATTACCTTGCAACCTTCCAAGCGCCCACTTTTCGACGCCAGCTTACCATTCGACGTCGAATACGCCGACGACACAGATTTTATCAGCTCGTCATGTTCGTTCCTGGGCGAGATCGAGCGAATCAGGTCAGCGAGCTCGGCGGAGTGGTCGCTGACGTAACGTACCGAATCGATGAGGAATGGAAGACGACTCTGAACGAAGGCAGAGCTGGGCTATCTCGACGTGTACCACCGTGCACCAGATCGTCGGCACTCTACCGCCGCCGTCGATGCTGCCCAATAAGCGAAGCCGTTTCGACTGCTCGTTGTCGTCTTTTCGGCACGTGGTCCGTATTGATTGATAACTACGATTGACAACGTTGCCTAGACGAAGTCGAAACTTTACGCGTACTCGACCGCGGACAGTGGCGAGAGTTGTGGCGGGACATGACGACTGGAGACTCTATTGCATAGGCGGCGGTCGTGACTTTTTAATGACCATTTGAAATGACATGGATATTTAACATTTATGTTAAAAACGATTAATTATTTATTTATTGAAAAAAAATTTCAGTAGCGTTTTAAAGTGAATTTTAGATAATTGTTTTTAATATTTTTTTATAATGTGAACATATTATTGTTTATTTCTTTATTAGCTTAATTACGTTTTTAACTTTAACTCATAGCTCATGTTATTTACTAACATTTTCTTTGCTGATGACTGCTGATCATACCAATGTCACATTAACTGACTATTTTTCAGAGGAGGCCCGTACTTTTTTAAAGATTTGTGGACATTTTATTATTTATTTATTTAATAATTAGCTTAACTAACTGTTTAACTGTAACTGAGCGTATGGTATTTTTTGTGATTAACGATGAAATGGCACAAGCCAATTAAACGTGTTTCCTTTCACGTCTGTAACTCGCATCATTATCTTAATAGTAATAATAATGGTAACAATAATAATAATAATAACGATGATGATGATGATGATGATGACGATGAAGACGACAACAACTGGTACATTTCACAACTGTAGGCAAATATTAAAAATTAATAATTTAAATTAATTAAAATGATTACACATGTAACGCATTGAACATGTGATCATATTGTGATCACTGAAGTAATGTTTTATTTCATTTTTATTATAAAAAAAAAATTGCAGAAAAATGTTTTGCTGTAAATTTCGACAATTGTCTGTTCCAGACCAACTTCGCCAAGCAGAAGAAACCGTTAAAAGGGAAGAAATGAAAACGAAGACCGCCTCAGGTATTAAATTGAACCATATATGTGTTTGATGGACAAAGTACAGGCATAAAGTAATTGGGACAGAGATGAGGTAGGTCACAGGTGTTCTATGTACCACTACTACTGCTGCTGCCGCCACCGCCACCGCCACCGCCGCGACCGCCACCGCCACCACAACCACAACCACCACCACAACCACAAGCATCACCACCATCACAAGCACCACCAACACCACAATCACCACCACCACCACCACAAGCACCACCACCACCACAAGCGCCACAACCACCACCACCACCAGAAGCACCATCACCAACACCATAAGCACCACCACAACCACCACAAGCACCAACACCACCACCACAAATACCACCACCACCTCCACTCACTCCTCTGCCACCGCCACCGTCACCGACACCATCAAAAGCACCACCACTACCACCGCCACCGCCACCACCACCACCACTGCCCTGGCCGACCTGGCCGCTACAAGCACGTCCACCACCACCACCACCACCACCACCACCACCACCACCACCACCACCACCACCACTGCCCTGGCCGACCTGACTAAAAGAATAACATTTATTTAACCACGACGTCTGA
>BSQZ01000030.1:6002500-6110000 GCA_033239005.1 Lamellibrachia satsuma
TTTTTTCTAAAATCAGAGACTGCGGCAAAGATCAGAAACAACTGTTCAAATTAACGTGTCATTTGATGGGTAACACGGGACGGGTAATCTTACCAACCCACGCATCGGCCGAACAGTTAGCGACTATTTTCGGTGACTTTTATATTGACAAAGTTGCTACCATCCGACGGAATATCAACGTCGGCAACCCAAGTGACACAGCATTGGACGATGACGTCATGTTTGACGGAATCCCGCTTCAAAGGTTTCTACCAGCCACCCATGACGAAGTGAAGCGAATAATCACAAATTCGGCCAACAAGTCATGTGACTTAGACCCGATCCCTACACGGCTTTTGAGGCAGTGTCTGGATCATTTCGTACCGTTGATTACAGCCATTAACTGCACTGCTCGCCTAATCACCAGGTCACGCAAGAGCAAACACATGACACCTGTGTTACATTGGCTTCCGGTGAAATACCGGCTCCGGTTTAAGGTTAACACCTTCACGTATAAAGTGCTCAACGGATTGGCACCGGCATACATGAGTGACATTGTGCAGAAACATCAACCAACGCGTAGTTTAAGATCAACGGAGAAGTCAATTCTCGTCGTACCTGTACTACGGACTGCAACTTATGGTGAACGTTGTTTCAGCCGACACGAGGCCATACTGTGGAACGACTTGCCTGAGAACATTAAACAACTGAACACTCTTAGCTCTTTCAAGAGACACTTAAAAACATATCTTTTTAAACTGGCATACGACTGACGTGATTGAGTCACGCTCTCGTTTTAATGACATTCCTATATACCAATGACTTATTCGTTGTTTTATTCATGTGTGTACTATAAGTGTAATATATGTGTTTATTTTTTTTTTATGTTTAAATCAGCTCCTTACACTAGCTACTTTTAAAATAATCTATATTTTATAGTTTTATTTAATTTATGCAGTTTTATGTAAAGTATGTATTTGATAGTGTTATTTAATTGATGCAGTTTCATGTAAAACGCCTGAGAGCATTTTATCTTAATTGGATTCGGGCGCTATATAAATTCAGATATAATAATAATAATAAAAAGAACCAACACCACCACCACCACCACCACCACTACAACCACCGCCGCCATCACCACCACCACTACCACTACCACCACCACCACCACTACCACCACCGCCGCCATCACCATCACCACAACCACAAGCACCACCACCACCACCACAAGCACCACAAGCACCACAACCACCACCACCACTGCCCTATCCGACCTGACTAAAAGAACAACATTTATTTAACCACGACGTCTGAACGCTTTATTTCACTTGTGAAGCCTCGAGCACTGGTTTATAACCAGAACTCTAAATTTTAGCAGAGTCAAACAAATTTAACAAATATCTCATCAGTGCGGGTTACACACAAAAAAATTGGATTCTCGATACACCAATGACTTCCTTGTTCACTTGCCATCTGGGTGGTTTGTCTTGGATGACAATCTTGTTAAATGTTGTAAATGTTTTGATGCGCCGATATTGAGGTTGTTGAATATGCTGGATGAATGCGTTGTGACAAAGTCATCTATTGACTTGAGATGGATGTTCTGCAGTTGTCCTTCCAGTCGCTTTGGAGGTGACGGTTATTCGTGTGGAGAGGTTGGTTTTATGACAGTGTTGTTTGCTGTCATCTTAGCCTTCGTCGCGGGAGGTACGTCTCATCAAGAGGGGCCAGCTCTTCGCTAATATACCACAGATGTGGTTTCAATGCAGTGGTGGAGGCGTTTGTTTCAATTCGTCAACAGCATGACAATCTTCCAATTTCCAGAGGAAGTGGGCCCACGAGTGGGCCACGAGAAGATCTTAAACAGTTTTTTAATCGTCGCCTAAGGTGTTTGGTTATGGCTGCGAGGTCCCAAAGTCATTTCAGTGGCTGATGCCAATGAGGTCCAACATGGCTGTCAACAACTTTGTCGGAATGTCATGTTGTCGACAGCAAAGTAACAAATGTCTCCAGCACTGCCTTGTTTCGTAGTGAAATGTTGGTCTTCCTTGACGTCTTCAGCAGCGACGTACCTGAGGCGTGAAAGGTCAAGATGTCAGCAACTTCATAAAACCTACCCCTCTAGCAACAGCCACACCCGCAGCAACTAGACGGACAACATCCATCTCAAGTCACTGGATGAGTTTGCCACATTCATCCATCCTATTCCACAGACTCAAGATCGAAAAAAACAGCTTAAATAATTTTTTATTAGATGATGTCTAAACAATTTCATTATGCACAGATTTGTCTATTTGTGAACTCAATTCTTGCGACAATTAACAATACATCGCATTGTGTTTGTGGCAGTGCCGGCGACAAGCCCAGCAGTATTCCCGTCTGCAAGTTCCGAGAAAGGTATGTCAGTTTTGTGGGTGAATGTTTACGGAAACAATGTTTGATCTGAGAAGATCTACGGCACAAAATGGTTCAAGGCACAGTACAAGACCACGGGGAACAATGAACAGACGGTCCCAATTAGGTCCTATGTGGGTCCACGGAGAACAATGAGAAGACGTTCCCAATTAGGTCCTATGTGGGTCCACGGGGAACAATGAGCAGACGGTCCCATTTAGGTCCTATGTGGGTCCACGGAGAAAAATTAACAGACGGTCCCAATTAGGTCCTATGTGGGTCCACGGAGAAAAATTAACAGACGGTCCCAATCAAGTGGTGGTGATGATGACGATTGTGCTGCTTAGTGAAACAAATCTTAAAATCGATCTAAAACAAATAAAAATCGAGGAGTAGTTACGTACATACATTATACCGTCAACAAATGTCTCTACTTACCACAGCGATTACAATTCGCTTGAACACTTTTACTAAGTGGTTTTGTATACTGCAATATACACTGATTAAACCCGTTTTCTCTCTTAACACAAAATGGCACTTGCGGGGTTGTAGCAATAAGCGGCACACTTGTGATACGATTCAGGCGATGACGTGGGTGCGACAATAACAGTCATTATAACTACGTTTCAGAACGAAAGGAGAGGTTAAGACAGCTCACAAAGATAGCAAGATCTGGTAAAGTATATTTTATTATAAATATATATAATTTGTATTATAAAGATATTATATATATATATATATATATATATATATATATATATATATATATATATATATATATATATATATATATATGTGTGTGTATAAATATATATATATGTATATATATATATATATATATATATATATATATATATATATATATATATATATATATATATATATATGTATATATATATATATATATATATATATATATATATATATATATATATATGTATATATATATATATATATATATATATATATATATATATATATATATATATATATATATATATATATATATTCACTGTTTCACATTTATTAACTTGAAGAAATACCATAAAAGTGAAATAATTTAGATCACTATAGCGACATGTCGCTACAAATAATTGAGAAGTAACAGGGCTGAGTACGACCGTGTATATCGTAGTTTTTAGTGAAGAACACATTAACCATAACTATTACTATATAACTCTTACAATGATATGTTTGTCATCACACGTTTCATTTGTACACAACTATTCGGAACAGGTAAACCGGCCGACGAGCGGGCACTTGACGTCATGCGACTATTGCGTGAGTACGGAGAACCACAGCTGTGGCACGAGGTGTCACACCACATTGTGTCCGACGGACGGTTTTACATCAGCGGAGTGATCTCCGCCGCCAACTTGCCGGACCTCGAGTTCCTACTTATCTCGGGTGAGGCCCGTGACGTCACTTCCTTGGAGTAAGTAAACGCAACTAGTTTAGTGTTTTATATGAATTATATTACAATTTGTTTTACCCATGTGAGTCATTGGCCCGGTCAATTAACTTACTGGGGCAGATTTTACTAACATCGCTTTCCGTTGTATAATCCCAGCACTTTTAGACATACAATTACAACGATGTAGTCAGACCAATGACGAAACCAAATTGTTGTTTGAAAATATGATCCATAACGAGCCAACAAAAAAACATATTTTGTATGGACACGTGTCCGTTTTCCCTGTGGAGTGTGTGGGATGGAGTTAACTTCGCTTGGGAGAGGGTGTTGGATGGCGTCAGCTCTCCTTTGGGAGGGTTTTGGTGGGTGTCAGTACTCCCTACATAGGAGAAGGGCATCCCGGCGAGTGGCCCTCGCGCTGACCACACGTGAGCCGCGGACGTCACCGCTTCAGTTTGGTATTTTCAAGGAGGTGAACTAAACATGTCGTAGATGACGACCATCAGTGACCTGAATAAAACCGTCCGTGGTATGTTGTCAGGACCAGTCCACCTTCGTAAAACACGGGTAAATGTTGTTGCTGTCCTCTTTATTCCTCAAGTCCGGAGTGAGGCTGGCACCAATACATGATTTTTGTTTTCCGTCTTCCTCGTCACTGATCCCGTTTCCCTGTCTTCACTCCCCGATCCATCGCTCTCGTTCTCCACCCCAATATATGTCTTCACGCAGTCCACATCAGTATCGGTCCAATGGCACTGACCAATGACACGACGAGTATTTGTAAAAAAAACATGGGTAGATGGATGTAGTGCTGTATCCCTATTGTGTTTTCTGTTATGTTAACCTTTTTTGATCCACACAACAGAGTTTCCAAGCCGTGTCTCTTTATCCTGTCGTTGGACCGCCTCTGTTCCGGCACTGTCGTTGGACCGCCTCTGTTCCGGCACTGTCGTTCGCCGTCGAATTGTCTACTTTGCGTATTGCACGCGATAGACTATACACCCATCTCCCTGTGTATGCACAGTGTACGCAACCAGTTAACCCTTTCCCAATTGGCGAAACGTCATTTGAACGCCCATTTCAGGCGCCTTTACACTATGCGACGTCCAGTCGATGTTATCGCGTTCGACTCGCGTTCACAGAAAGTTGACCAACCAAATTCGACTTTGTTGAACGATATTTTTACACGAAGCGACCGGCAGAAACGTGCTGTCTGTGTCGGCAGTAAATGTCCCTGTCGTTCTGCAAAAATAATATTAAAGGGTTCCTTGAATATTGAGGTATCGATTACTTGGAGCGTTTGGAAATTTACTTCGCTGATTTGTACAGATAGGATGCAAGTGAATTCAGAATTGTTTGCACATGAAACTGCAGCATTTGTGTGAGCTTTGCCTGTGTGCCGAGGTGGCCCATGGGATCGCACGAGTCGACACAAACATGAGGGAGCATCGTAGGTTGTGGGAGGTTGACTTCAAACATGACAAAAGAGATAGACCGACAATAAAGATATATTCATAGATGGCACAGCATTCAATTACTTATTTTCCTGACAGAAACGACTGAAAAAAGATTGTGAAGTAGTAGAGGTCAATGTGTAAGAATTAATAGGAAACGTCACATGTCTGATGAGTGCGGAGACAGAAAAAACACCGAATCACCTCAACATCAAGATACTGCAGTGAACGCCCTCCGTAGGATGTCGTGAGCATCTCAGTGTATTCTGAACGAGGGGTACTCCCCACAACATCAAGATACTGGAGTGAATAACGTCCGTAAGATGCCGTGATCATCTCAGTGTATTTTGAACGAGGGGTACTCCCCACAACATCCGCCACAGATACACCACGTCTGCCGTCATATAATGGTGTTAGGGTTTCTAAAAAATCGGACAGTTTGGAGTAGCCGTATCCCGTTGACTTGATGTATGAGAGAATGCTTGACACAAATGAATTCCTTGTCACAGAGGAGGTAATCAAAGGAGGAGGCGTCAAAAATACTGGCTGATGTGTAATGGCGAGTAAGCGTTGTCACTGCGACACACATGTGTTGTTACTGGGTTGATGGGTGGTGGCAGACAGATTAGAGGGTCGTTCACCGAATTTGAGGTTGTCGTTTTTTGTATCTCTGTTCACGTGACTATTGATTGACAGCCGCGAGTAAACGATAGAGTCGCCGTTCAGAGCGCGCGTTCTTACCGCAAACATTTCCCTGGAAGTTTACAAACCGCATTAACTGCATCTGCTTTGTGACGTAACAGGCTGCCTAGATTGATGTAATTTTAACACTGCGCGCACGAAATACTTGCGTAAGAATGCGTGCGTGCGTACATGTACGTCTTCTTGTATGTATGGATGTACGCGTGCATGTGTACTTGCATGCTATATATTATGGTATATGTTATCGTTTTTGAAATCGTTAAATCTAAAGCTAGAAATATATCAATGTACTCAATTTTATTGATAACAATTGAATACAAGTGTTTTATATTACAGTTTTAATTAAATATGCCTCAATTTTGGGCCTATTTTCTTGCTACTGTGTGAGATATAGGCCCATAATGTTTTAATCTAAGTTGATAGTTCTTATTGTTTTTTTAAAGAAACTAATGTAATTCAGCTCCTTTCTGTGATCCACCTTATTCGACGTGTTATTGACAAAATTAATATGCAGTACATATTAATGCCAGGTTCTGCTGCTTACACTTAACGTGTATAAAAGGATATTATGTCCTTTGAGGAATGTCCACAGAATAAATAATCTAATATTTAATAATTAAGTGTTTGATTTGTGAACGTAAATTGACTAGTGTTGGTTAGTAAAATATACACATTCCGCATATAATAAATATAATTTAATGTATAAAACTTTAGCGAATAAAGCGTAAACTAAACTGTAGACTTTGTCCAGGAGAGGGAGTCACTTGAAGTCGTGAAAGGTGTTATTTGTCGTCTGGTTTCTGTGCAGACGTGATGAATCGATTCCAGGTTTGGTTGTGTTTATGATATATGTCTAATCTAAGGCTACCTTCACGAATATAGCAGCGTGCACTAAGACGAAAGGTTCTAGCACGTCTCCTCTTGTAAGAAATTCGCGGTCAATAACGTCTTTTTTACACGTCCACCGGACCCGTGCTCACTCCGTCCTCGTGCACCACGCGTTTGGCATAGAAGTAGGTGAGAGCCGCTCGTTCCTGCACGTACGTGAATACCGACGAGCGATGCACCCGAAACCCGCGGTTCTTTCCACTTCCTCTCCGACGGATGGCGAGCACCTCCAGGAACGCGTCCTTGTTGATGGCGTTGTGACGCTTGCTCAGTCCCTTGGTGCTGTACTTGTCGCTGGCTCCGAAACAATAGTACGTCTTGCTGCACAACCCCACGAATCCGTCACCGGACCACTCGACCTTGAACAGACCCGGTGTCCTCTTGTCTTACGCCTTGCGCGCCTTACAGCACGCCTCGTCACCGACACACGGACGATCGGCGAGTCGATAGCTCACGTACTCGTTCTGATGTTTGTCGCAACATTAGTATCGGACGGCAACCATTCGGATCGATGTCGGAAATAATGTTCTCGTAGTTCCGGGGTCACGAGGTCGTCGACGGACTCGCCGGCCAAGGCCAAGTAGGCGGAATCTGTATCCATCTCGCAGTACTGGAAAAGAGGACGCTCCAGATACCTGTCGATAAAGTCGTAATAGAACTGCAACATGCGCATCTTGGCGTACTGCAGAACCCCACGTGTACGGGCAGGGCGTACGTGACGGTTTTCTTGTTTATCGCTATTTCGTACGCATCGTCGACGACGACGTCGAGTTGTCGGAACCGTCTATCGTTGACTATGAGCGATGCCGCCTTCTCCGTGCAGTATTTCACGTCGCGATGTCGATCCACGTTGGTGATGGTCTTCCCGTAACCCGAGTTCCCCAGTAACTTCATGGTGTCTGCGATGATGGTCTTGTGCGGGTGGACGTCTCCTTCGCGTCGGGCCGTGGACACTGCATCGCCGAACCGTCAGAAGCACGGGCTGGGGGTGTACTCGACGACCTGATAGACGCGCGTCACCTCGAGTCCGTGTTCCAGGTACCATCTCAGGAGCGGTGTCGCGAGCAATATCTTGTCGCCGTGGAAACTGGCCACGAGCATGCGCCGTGGAGTCGTCATGATGTCGTGCTCTTCGGCGTATCGGCGCATGAAAGGTCCGAGATCGTCGCGGGTCAGATGGATGTTTTTAAACACCGGCTGAATTTCGGAAAAATGCGCGTGTAATGCTTCCGGTACGCAAACGTCACATTCGATCAATCCGAATATGGTTCCGTCACGCACGCCTCTCAGGATATGTTGCGACGTCATCGTCCACCGCACGTGGCGTCGTCGCGGAAAGGCGGCATCCAGACACTTTTTCACGACCGGATCTCTTCTCGTCTCTTTCCACTCGCATTCCCACAACTCGACGACCTTGACAAAGTTACGTAGGTAGGCGGTGTTCTTTCGGGTCTCGGCGAGCAGTTGGGTTATGGGTTTCCCGTTGACGGCGTTCGTTTCTAGACCCAAGCACGGGTGACCGTGGTAGAAACATCCGTGGAACTGATACGCCGTGTTCGTCTCGCTGCACCACCCGTCCACCGGAAGTTTACCTATTCGCTTTTCTCGACCGTTGATTTGATGTCGTATGGCGCGTCCCGTCCGTTCGGCTTCTCAAGTAAGCCATTCTGAAGCCATCTGGCCGTGGGGTTGTGCCGATTCGGGACGGAAGTTGTTTTGTTCTCGGCGTCGGCTGTGCCAGCCCGTTGGCATGTTTTGCATTAACGCCCAGAGGTAAAGGGCATTGGCATCGTATCCAACAACGGCCTGGCACAGCCGACTGGCGTTACCGTAGTCGCTCTGACGGATCTTAGTGACTCCTTTCTCGTGATAGTGATGAAAAACGAGCGAAGGTCCACCAACGACGTGATCTTTGACGAGATGATGAAGATCTTTATTCTTCTCGTTGAACAGCGTAAAGTACGTCTTCTCCGGAAGATCGTTGAACAGGTAGAGCAAGGTCAGACCGGGTACGCTGATGCCCTGCTTGAACATGTCTATGCCGCGTTGTTGGTAGAAGGCGAACTGTCTGTCGATGGCTTGTAGAAAGGGAACCACGTCTCTGTTGTTGTACCAGACGAGAAAGTCTCGCAAGGTCGTCATGCCGTTATCGCGCCAGGCCTCTTGACAACCGACGTAATCCTCGTCGGAAATACCCTCGTTCTTCAATTGACTGAAGAAGGCTTCTTTCGGTGGAAGTGCGGTGTCGTCGAGTCTCTCCAGACAGTCCATATATTCGTAAGGGAAATGACCTTTTGTTATTTTACAACCGTACGCTTTCAGATATTTGTCGTAGCTGAAGCCCGGAGCTAGATAGTTTGTGATATCTAGAAATTTAAGTTTAGTCGTCGCCAAACACATAAATGTATTGTTTCTTTTTATGATGAAAAACGACCCGACGCCATCGTTCTCTTCTTCTTCTTCTTCTTCTTCTTCTTCTTTGTCGTCCTGTTCCATTTCTTCTTCTTCTTCCTCTTTCTTTGACAGGAAGTAGGGAACGAGGAACTGTTTGACGGCATTGAGATCGTATTTCCCCGAATTAAAGCCGATGACTGGTAATTTATGAAGCCAGTCGTCAAGTTGTTTCATCAGCGTTTTGTACGGGTTGCTCGGTTGACGAGATTCCTCGTCGTCAGGTGATCGTGCATTGCGAAATGTTTCGTCCCAATTCGATCGTGCTTTTATCAGTCGAGATAGCACGTCCTCGTAAGAATTTTTTATGTTTTCGTAGGCGGCGTCACTCATCGATTGCAAGATGTTCATCATGGCGCTCACCAACTTGTTGGTGTCTCCATCCGTGACGAGACATTGCACTTGTTCGTGTCCCGGCACGTTGGACGCCACACTGACGCTCAACGGAACGTGGCGTTCCACCCACTTGACTTTGTTACTGTCCGATGGAAGTTGCTTGGTGTCAAAGTAACATTCGAAATCAAAGGTGGCTCGGTACGGGTAGTACCGCAACGATTCGGGGACTCGGATGTTCTCGTCGTCCAGACGTTCGAACACCGACGGAGTCGAATGGTACACGCCGCCGGGATAGATCCGACGCACACCTCCCGAGCACGTGCGCTCGTGTCGGATCAACTGCCATGTATCTTTAAACAAACTCTCGCCGCACTTCCGGCACTTATAGGAATGGCAGTACATTTGAATGTTTTGTATGTACGAAAAGTGTCTCGTGAAGATTGAGATACATCGTTTCAGAATAATGGCACAACGATAGAAGGACGAGTTCTGCGGTTTTCTTTCCGTCGTCGTCATCATCAGACTCGACGAGTTTATAAACGCACACGTTCGTTTGGAAAGAGGTCTCTATACGATAGAGATCATCGAGTGTGACTCCGGCAAATTCTTCCATGGGTACATCGTCATCCTGTTTGTACGTCTCGTAAAGTTTCGTAACGGCAGATTCCAAATGATAGCGGTCACTACCCCGATGAAGAGCTAAGCATCTAAAGAGGCACAAATTATCGTAGTACCTCTTGTAGTTGTTGGGCTCTCTATCTAAATCTATGATAGCTTTGTTCTTCCTTATGTATGTCGGCAGGGAATTCATGGCTACACAACCAATTGGGTGGTTTATTTTATTAATAAAAAAAGTCACATTGGTCACCAACTCGCAAACCCAGGCTGAGTCGGGTCTCTGTGATATGACCCACTGCAAGATTTCATTTTGTTTTATACGTTCAAGAAACTCATCAAAATCACCACGGTCGGTGATGAGACTGGGTTCGTCCAGGTATCGACCGCAGCAATTGCAGGGGGAATGATAGATTTAACAAGATTTAACAAGATTTGCCATCCAAGCCAAAGGCCCAGATGGCAAGTGGACAAGGAAGCCATTGGCTTATCGAGAGTCCAACAATGTTCACCTACTTATAACCCGCCCTCCTGATATATGTGTCAACCTTGTTTTTAAACATATTCACGCTGCTAGCAGTTACACAATCTGTAGACAGTTTGTTCCATTCATTTATTGTCCTCTGTGAGAACGAGTGCTTCCTGATGTCCAATCTACATTGATCCTTTACTAATTTTACCTCATGTCCTCTAGTTCTGCTATCCTTCTTGAGTGAGAAAAACATATTTCTATCAATATTTTCATACCCATTCAATATCTTAAAAACTTCAATCTGATCTCCTCTTAACCTCCTTGTCTCTAGAGTTGTTAAACCACATTCTTTCAGGCGTTCTTCATAACTAAGGTCTCTAAGTTCTGGAATCATTTTAGTTGCTCTCCTTTGTATGCGTTCAAGCGTATCTATATCCTTCTTACGATATGGTCTCCATGCTTGTATACAGTATTCTAAATGAGGTCTAACTATTGCTTTATAAAGAGGTATAATTAACTTTTTCCCTTATATGTTATGTTTCTTCTAATCAATCCAAGAATTTGATTACCCTTTGAAGCTGCAATACCACACTGCTCTGAAACTTTCATATCAGCGCTTATTGTAACTCCTAAGTCCTTTTCTTTTACAGTAGTACCAAGAACAGTAGCTCCCATTTTATAGTTTACATTCAAGTTCCCATGTCCTGTATGTAGGCATTTACATTTCCCAAAATTGAACAGCATCTGCCATTTCTCAGACCATTTCACTAATCTGTCTAGATCGTTTTGTAAATGTTGTTTATCACCATCAGTATTAACCTTTCTAAACAGTTTTGTGTCGTCCGCAAATTTCAGTACGTTACTTGTTATACTCTCGTCCAAGTCATTGATATAAATTAAGAATAATATAGGTCCTAATACTGATCCTTGAGGTACCCCACTCAAAACCGATTTCCAATTTGAAACTTCGCCATCTACTACAACTCGTTGTCTTCTGTCAGTCAGCCATTGTTCTATCCAGTCAGTTATGCTATCCCCGATACCATGGGCTTTTAATTTAAGTAGCAATCTTTGATGTGGCACTTTGTCAAAAGCTTTCTGAAAATCTAAGTAGATAATATCTACTGGCGATCCCATGTCTATCCACTTAGTGATTTCTTCCAAAAAACATAACATATTTGTTAAGCATGATCTCGCTTTAAGGAATCCATGTTGAGATGAATTTAATAATTTATGCTTAACGAGGAAGTCCACCATATGGTCTTTAATTAACCTTTCTAATAATTTACAAATCACTGACGTTAAACTCACTGGTCTGTAATTCTCTGACTTATTTCTCGAACCCTTTTTAAATAATGGTATGATGTTTGCTTCTTTCCATTCAAACGGAACAACTCCCTCTTTTAATGACAAGTTGAATACTCTTGCAAGTGGTATACTGATTTGATCTACTGTTTCCATTAGTAATTTAGGAGGAATCCCATCCACTCCCGGTGATTTGTTATCCTTCATTGCCTTTATTTTCCTAGCTACCAATTCTGGAGTTACAACTAACGGTCCTAAATAGTCAGATTTAGCCCCCTGAAATTTAGCATCAGCAACTGGTAATGAACTAATATCTTCTTTTGTAAACACTGAACTGAAGTAACCATTTAGGTCTTCCGCCATTAAAAACCCCTGTGATATTATATTTCCAGCACTGTCTTCTAGAGGTCCAACCTTGTCTTGTACGTTTTGTTTACTCCTGACATATGCATAAAAACTCTTGCTGTCAGTTTTTATGTTACATGCCAGTTTATGCTCATAGCTTCTTTTAGATTGTCTGATTTCAGTTGTAGCTGCATTAAGTGCCTCTTTGTATTTTGCATAGTCTTCTTCCTTTCTGGTACGCCTATAAACCCTCCACATAGTTTGTTTTAGCATTATTTTTCTAATTGCCTCTTTTGACAAGTGTTTCTTTCTACACCGTTTTCCTTGTTTTCGGAAGGGAACAAATTTATCAATGATACTCTCAATTTCATATTTTAGAATATTCCAACATTCAATTGCAGTCTTATCCATCAGCATGTTATTCCAATCTAGCTGTGCTAAGTATTTTCTCATATCTTTGTAGTTACCTTTGTGGAAGTTTCTCTTGTACGTTTTCTTATTTTTACTTTCTGATTTTACATTGATGTCAAAATGTATTTGATTATGGTCACTATTACCCAATGGTTCAAATATTTTTACATTGTCCACTAATTCTTTTTGTGATGACAAAACTATATCTAATACATTTTCTCCCCTGGTTGGTTCTAGTACGTGCTGAGTAAGAAAGCTATCCTGGATTAAACATAGAAATTGTTGATCCTCAATCCCTGTGCTCTCTAGAGAATTCCATTGTATGTGTCCATGGTTAAAATCTCCCATTATGATACATTCCCCTTTACTAACTTCCTTTATAGCGTTTTTTATTTTTGTGTTGTCCTCTTCGTTTATGTTTGGACTTCGGTAAACTAATCCAATAGTTAATTTTGAATTTCCTGAAACAATTTTGCACCAAACAGCTTCATCGCAATCTGCTTCCTTTCTAGTTTTATTTCATAAGCCTGAATAGATTCTTTAACATATAAAATAACTCCCCGCCCCTTCTTCCTATTCGATCTTTCCTAAACATTACGTATCCTGTCAGTCCTAAGTCAGCATCTGTTATATCTATGTTGGCCCATGATTCAGTTATACCAATTATGTGAGGGTCAATATCTTCTACCATAATGTTTAATTCGTTTTTCTTATTTACTATGCTCCTTGCATTTAAACATACGCATCTATAACCTTTTTCAGAGATGTTTTTCGGATGATTTGATATTGGTTTATCTGTGCTAGTGGCCTCTTGTTCTGCTTGAGACACCTCTAGGTAACCCCCTGCACTTCTAGTTTAAAGAATGTTTACTTCCAAAAATATTTGTCATTGTACCCAAGTCGCTATCTACTGCTGCTGAAAGTTTGTCCGCGAATACTGCCGCCCCTTTCCACTTAAATGAAGCCCATCCTTCATGTACATATCAGCCCTCCCAACAAAACTTCCCCATAAATCCACAAATCCAACTTCCTCTTCCCTACACAGCCTCTGGACTAACATGTTAATTGCCATCCCCCGACAATTTCGATATTTATGACCCCTCCTGCCCATTACAGGTAAAATCCCTGACAGTATTACCTGCTCAACCCGCGTCTGTTTTAGTGTTCTGACCAACTGCCTATATTTCCTAACTATGGCAGTTGTACCCTCCCTCTCTACGTTATTTGTCCCTACATGTACTAAAACAGAACCACCCTTACCCGAGCCTACGATGTTTTTACCCTCTCAGTTATCGCCTCTATTTTGGCTCCAGGCAAGCAGACCACCACATCATCTCCCTTGTTTAAGACTCTGTCGGTCTTCCTAACTATCGAATCCCCCACAAACACCCTCGCTCTCTTCCTCACCCCCTCTATCACTGCTGCAGAATAACTCTTCCTTTCGATCCTCCATCACATTCTGTCCTGACCCCTTCCCTTCCGTCTCCCCCACTCCCTTCTCCTTCCCTCCTGTCTCCCCTACTCCCCTCTCCTTCACTCCGGTTGTTTTCCCTCCCGTCTCCCCCACTCCCTTCTTCTTCCCTCCTGTCTCCGCTACTCCCTCTCCTTCACTCCGGTTGTCTTCCCTCCCGTCTCCCCACTCCCTTCTCCTTCCCTCCTGTCTCCGCTACTCCCCTCTCCTTCACCCCGGTTGTCTTCCCTCCCGTCTCCCCCACTCCCTTCTCCTTCCCTCCTGTCTCCCTACTCCCTCTCCTTCACCCCGGTTGTCTTCCCTCCCGTTCCTTTCCTTCCCGTCTCCTTACGTCCTGTCTCCCTATGACCTGTCACCTTCCCTCCTCTCAGCTTCCTCCCAGGCTGAGGTGAGCTCTCCCTAGCATCTCTTGTGTCTTTCCCCACTTTATCGTCTACTGTTCCCTCACCGGAACCACCGGCACAACTCCCCTGTTCCCTTCCCACCATTGCCACAACGAGCAGCCTCAGCTCTTCCAACTCCACCTCTAGTTCCGTCATCCTTGCGCATCCCCTACACTCAAAACTAAAACTATCTGCCTGGACCTCAGCCCAGGACTTCTCGCACCCAGACTTGACGAAATCTACCCAGTTACTACAACTGCCACAAATTAAGTGCCTTGTGGCCTTTAACTGCCGTTTGCACGGCGCCATTTATTCAATTTAGTTTTAATTAGATTGCTACGTTAGCCTTGAATAAGGCTGTTTTTGTGATCAAAAGAACACTTTAGGCTAAAAATCCTGCCACCTAGCGAATACGGAGAACACTGTGTAACAAAACAACGAAGTCAGTGTACTAATTTACGCTAAAATCCTGCTGTTAATTCCTTTTTACCGAAAACGTTGACTACCACTATGTCAGATATTACCTTATGTATGTAATTTAAGTAAATAAATCACTTTATCTTATATATATATTAGCTAATGTAAACGATAGCTCGATGCACGGGTTGAATGACCTGTAAACAAACTCCCTTTTATCACTCGTTGAGTTTAAATCCGGGAAAAAAAAATACTACCTCTGTTAACAACAACGGTTTCTTAATATATGTCTACAAGAAGTTGGTGAACAATATATGTATAATACTAATACTTATTCTAACCAATATTCACTGTTACTGACTATTCACTATGTTATCTAAATTTTCGAATTGTAAACACCCCTATTAACGCTCGCTGAATTCCCTGACAGAATCCGAAACTAACTTACTCTAAAATACTCCCTCTGACTAATAATTAACAAAACCTGTTTCCTAATATATGTCTACAATACGTTTGTGTATAATATATATGCAATAGTAATACTTATTCTATTTGATATTCCACGTATTTCTGTAAATGATCTACACCAAATTCAAGTCGCTGCACCAAGTCCAAGTAGCCGGAAGTCAAAAAAAAAAAAAAAAAAATGTACCTATAACATCCTGTGTTTTTTGTTTTACAAAACGAACCCGTAATTCAAGTTGATTTTGAAAGCATTGGTTTGTTCCTGGAACATTCTATACAAAGGAGGATGTAAATCTGTCGTATCTAGAGTGGTCAATCTGTAATTTACCCTGGTCTGGAGAGGACCTCTGGATACGCGTGTCCTAATGGAGGACCAATTGTTGCGGACGACCTCTAACAAATCTGTTGACAGAGCATCGGGGAATGGAAATCGATCGGGCGGACCGATGGGATCTTCGCTAATGAAAGGGTGGCGGGGTGTAGTATCTTCCCTTTTCGCTCTTTTTGGCAATAGTGGTGGAACGACACATGTCGTTTCATGCCTTTGTAAATTGTCATTTCTTACGAACACCTTACCACATTTTGAACATACTGATGGTGGCGAAACGGTGGTTGTGGAATTACACGCCGCGACACAAACCGTTCTTATATGCCTTAGCATATTGTATTTTTTTCCAAACACTTTGTTGCATTCTGAACATGTGTATTTCATCATTGCTAGTGATACGACGAAATAGGTGTGCAAAGATCGGAGAATGATTGTGATACAAACAAAGATAATATATAATATATACTTACAAAACGCGGCATCTCGAAGTGCTCTGTATTGTTGAGTCGAAGTGCTCTGTAGAGATCGAAGAACGGTTGTGATGGCAATTGCAGTAGGGGCTCGGTTTATATAGCCTGCCGCAACTGCTGACGGTGCACTTTTTTCCTGGGTTTTTCCCGGTTTGAACCGGTTCTGACGTACAGCACGCGCGTAGCACGTGAACATCACGTGCACAGCATGCAGAACAATACCAAATAAGGACATGCATCTGGACATATTTCGCGGGAAAACTGGTTTGACCTTGACCTTTTGACCTCGCGCTGTTTATAGAAAATTCCATGACTTCGTTCGAACGTTCCAGAAAGCGGCGTTGACCTTGACCTTCGCAAAACGACATACATCGAAAAGTTCTCGATATAATGCAACGATGCGATATGCGTCGTATAGCTTACATGCACGGCTACGTTTTTCCCGCTGGATGCACGAAATTTCGTCCGCTAGATTTCAGTCTGCTAGCTGGGTGAAAAGGCGTGACTTCGTTCGAACGTTCCAGAAAGCGGCGATGTTTGTTTTGTTGACCTTGACCTTTTGACCTCGCGGTGTTCTTGCAGACTCGTGGTGAAATAGGCGGTACGTAGGTATCGACGCGAAACGACATACGTCGAAAAGTTCTCGATATAATGGAACGATGCGATATGCTTCGTATAGCTTACATGCACGGCTACGTTTTTCCCGCTGTATGCACGAACATTCGTCCGCTACGTTTCAGTCTACTAGCAGGGTGAAAATGTGGGATCGTGTTTCTTTTCGTGGAAAAGCGTGGAAAATTCCATAACGTCGTTCGAACGTTCTAGAAAAGAAGAAGAAAAAAAACTACACGAAACCGGTTTGAACCGGTTCTGTACCCAGACACGTCTCGAAAAGCGCGCCATAATCGTCAGTATTAATCCGAACCGCCACTGTCATCATAACCGTTCTTACTGCATGTCCTTTTAGAGGTAGGGTTAGGGTTCGTATTAGGGTTCACTACAGACGGCAGAATTAGGGTTATTAACCCTAACCCTAACTGGCAATTGTATCAGTACAAAAGGTCGGTGACCTTTGATCTTTGACCTTGCCCCACAGCGCCGTCTGGTAATCAAAACAAGATGGCGCGCTCCTGGTGACCGTATCATCGCAAAACAACATGACAGCAAAACAAGATGGCAGCCTCCATAGAGAGGTCACGTGACATACAAATGAAGAGCTGTGAAGTCATAGATCACGTGACGGCTCTCGACCCATCAGACCCGTCGACACACTTTACCCGTAGCGCTCCTGGCGACAATATCACCGCAAACAAATGTCTCGGGGCGATAATAGGGAAGACACGTTGCGCCCTCTGGCGATGGTTTCACCACAAAAGGGTGTAGTTTATGCAAATTTATGCAAATGAGATGTGACGTCATAGGTCACGTGACGGCTCTCGACCAATCAGATCCGTCGACACAATTACCCCGTGGCGCTCCCTGGTGGTGAAACTGCTCTCGACCAATCAGAAAGTGCTCCTCATTTGAGCGATAATAGGGGATTTCACGTGGCTCCCCCTGGCGGCAATAAGCGCACGACTAATCAGAACGCTCCATTTCAAATTTCAACCAATCAGAATGAAGCAAATTGCTCCTAAAATGTAAGCCTTCAAAAACACCAACATACTACTTATGTTATTAAAGCAAGTATGCTTCGTCTTAATAAAATCGTATTATAAAGTTTAAATTATGACAATATGAAATTTTATTCAAAACATTTAGACAATAGTACAGGCGAAGACATAACCAGCATATTCAGTAATCACCCTTTGATGGCAAACCCTTGATAGCTTAAAACTGTGATATGTCATATTTGCAGCAGCCCACTTGTTTTTTTTTATATGGAACTCGATCTCACAAAAATATGACAAATAAACATACTTAAAAGAAAACATTATCAGGCTTCCATTTACCTTTCCATGTCAACCCTAATAACCGCACACATCAAAGAACTTAGTCTGGTGCGTGGACAAGGGCCCAAGTAACTCTACAGTTACCTAATTTTATTTGTCCAACAAAATTATAAATTAATTAATAATAATAATACATAATTTACATAGTGATAATTCCAACATCACGGATTGTAATATTTAAATATATTGATATCAAACTAAAACTGTTAACTTAATTTGCAGATCCAAAGAGAACCACAATACATAAATTAATTAACTTACTTTAAATAAATAAATAAATAAAATTGAAAAAAATCTGGTATGACAGAAATTGTAATGAAAGCATCATGTCCATCACAATAAACATTAATGTAGATGTTTAGATACATCTATCTGAAATGACTATTAAAAAGGTGAGTTTTTAAACATTTAATCAATCTGCGAGTGCAAGTGCACCGACTAGTCCAAGAACTAGAACTTTGACTTGGCGTGTTTTTGAGGTCAGGTTTATTAACAATGTATAACAAAAAAGGCTGGTGACCTGAAACTAGATAGAATGTAATATTTCTACTACAGCTCTCTGAACATTCTAGTTTAAAAAAGTAGTCGTCTATCGACCAATGACAGTTTAACCCGACAAAGAGTCGCAGGGATAGATTTCAATCACTTCACTTGAATCAGTTTACGACGGCGGCGGTGGATATTTCTCGCGGTAATTACACTAAATTATGTTGTTTTATAAATGTCTTATTTACACAAGGTACACATAATATGTTGTGATTAACGAGTCGTGAATCAGACACTCGTCTGTGTTTGTTGTATTATTTCAGGAATATAATTTATTGTACAAGTTGTAAATCATTCGTACAGTAGATTTTCTCTCTTACAGCCTCAACGGCAACGACGACTTGTTCCGTCGGGAGGAGGACGTGGAACGTTTATGTAATGGTCTGGCAGGGATGGAACAACTAGATAAACTATAGTAAGTAGTAGTAGTTGTTGTAGTAGTTGTTGTAACTTGTAGACAATGTAGTTGTAGCTTCTAGTTGTGGTAGTAGTAGTAGTAGTAGTTGTTGTAGTAATATAATACTAATCATAATAATACAAATAAAACCTATACTCACTAATAATAAAATTAATAATAATAATAATAATGCGAATAAAAATAATGTTGTAGCAGTGTAATATACAACTACTACTAATACAACTACAACTAAAGTAATAATAATAATATGAATAATAACAACAACAATAATGATGATGATAATAATAGTACATATATTAGTGACGACAATGTCACACAACAGTTGACAGAAATGACATTGTCAAATAATCGATTGTTGATGTCAGCGTCTGTTGTTGAAACAATTAATTAACAATGTTTTTGTCTCTTTCAGCTTGACCGACACTGGGTTGACAGACGACGGGCTGACCCGGGTCTGTCGAACTGTCAGGAAACACTGTCGACAACTGACACTGCTCGGGTAAGTAAACACGTCTAGTTCTGTCTATTTACCCCGATATATTCACCCTAAAACTGACACTTTAGGTCGCCACTGATCCACTTAATTTCCCTGTAAATAAAACTTGTTTAGTTTTTTAAACTTCTACAAAACTCGTCGTCCGAGTCGCGTCAAAATGTCACAAATTTGTAGAACTTGACGCGTCAAATCAGTTTGTTGTCTTTAATTACATTTCGTACGACACATTTTAATTGGACAGTTTTAATAGATTTGACACAATAAAGTTTTTGAAGGCGATGAAATAAACAAAGTTTGACGATAAACTACAACTCATCGTTTGTTTTACAGATGTGGATTCAACCCGGTGACACACAGAGTGGAGGACAGTGTGAGACAGACACTGACAGACTTGTCGGGGTTGAAGATATTGTAAGTATTATATGTGTTTGTTGACATTGACACAACAAGTCTAGGTGTGTTTACGACTCGTGTAATAATTGATTGTAATTAATTACACTAAACGTTGTAATCACAATGTAAATGATGTTACAGTAATTGTGTCTTGTAATCAGTGTAATCGACCAAAGTAACTAATTATGATCTTTGTGATATTTCTATTTTATTTCACTGTTTTCAGCCTCTTCGGCTGTCGTCTGTCAACCGACGTCTGGCGTCGACTCAAGGCCGAGTTTCCTGAGAGTTTTATCACGGTAAGTAAACTCACTGACAAAGTCTGGGTAGTTTCATTCACCCCTCGTTGCCCAATTCACCCGGCTGTGTAAATGACAACCCGACTCTTGTAGCCCCGGGGGTTAACCTGCGATACCCTGACGTCATATCAGGGCAAGAAACCCGGATTAAATACGTAGTTTACGGGTCTTTGTGGCCCAGAAAGGGTTCAACTCCCAAAAACGTCGTTAAATGATGTCGCACTGATGTGACACATGTCGCAGTCCTGTGTCTTTGTGTTGACTTAGATTGTCGCGATTCACAATGTCAATGACAGCTTTTTATATAAACAAGTAGCGACAAATCGTCAAAATTTGTCCACAGCAACTGTCAAAATATACCTGGAAATAAAACAAACTGTTGGGTCTAATTATTCATTTAGGGAGTGTTTAAACACTATTAAATACTGTATTTATTATAACTATTATTTTAGTATAATTAATATTTTAAATAATTAATATTATAAATATTATTTTATATTCTGTTTGTAGCTCACCAACCTACCCTAGGCCTAGGCTCTGATGTTGACAGCGACTGACGCATCGACAACGTCAACGTCCAAAGTAGATCAACAACCGTTTTATTAATGTAGTTTTATTTAAAATATAATAATGTATTTAGTTTATATGTTCGTCTATGTATTTATGTAATAAATTATACGTATCTGTAAATTGTGTTTATTCCGAGAATGTTTTGCGAGGTCAGGTTTGTGCGTAAATCGTAAATAAACCTGATTTATCGCTCATTCGTACTGGTAGAGGCAGTTTCTGCTACGCTATGAAAATGTTTGTATTTTTAACTGGACAATAATTTCCACACATTGAATTACTAAGAAACATTGTATCGTTTATAAGTTTGGTCAAAAACTTCCATAAATGAACGATTGTTTTAACATTTTGCAAAAGCTGCCTGAATCAGTACTTTCTATATCGCCGGGAAAGTTTGGTAGAATTAGTTTGTTATTGTTTTTAGTTTGCTTTGCCCAGTAGGAAGGGCGAAGGTCGGGGGTAATGTGGCGGTTGTGGCCAGTCGGCACATCGGGGGTGTGCGGGGTTTATAAGTGTAGCGCGTGTATGTGAGAGACTGAACAATTGATATTTAAAAATTATGTTTCATCTGTCATCATTTAACTTATTTAAATTGCCTAAAATGAGTTGAGTTGTCAATATACTGAACTGGACAATGTCCCTCCAGGAGAAAACACTACGAAAATATCACCCCAGACTGGCAGCGGCTGAAATCGACAGAATAGACACATTAATGTACACATACGGTGATGTATCTTGCTAATATCGCAATCCCTTGTCTCGGTGAAAGCTTTAATATGGTTGTGTACCCAATTCGCATGTCTCGACGACAGCTAGAACATTTCAACAGGTGAATAGGGTCTTATTTTCACTGATGATTACTGCGAGACAGGACATACTAGGGCACGGTTCACAAGCGAGGGTTGCACAACACCATACGGGTGAATATCACTTTAGACTTAACTGACAACTGAGACGTCGATAACTGTTCTCGTTCTGATGATATCGCGACTTCCGGCAGCGACTTCCGGGGACGACAACGTGACATCCGGCGGCGACTTCCGGGGACGACAACGTGATTTAATGGTGCATTCGTTGAGCACGATCACGATTCTCCTATTGGCGACCATCATTATTGCATCTGGCGCTAACCCTAAAACACACCACAATTCAAAGCGCACACTACCAATTCAAAGCACACACTACCCATTCCAGGGCCAATCTAGCGTCCGGAACACCAGAAAGGTAGACGAGATTAGACGTCACTACCGGGAAATTACAGCGGACTGGCCGTGTGCCCTTAACTTAAGTCATAGTTACCGGCTGAGATGGTAGTGCAGTCGCATTGGGTGGAGGAGTATCAGTGAACGGCAGAGATGACATCTCTATTTGAGAAATGCGTGGAACAGTGTTTTTGTTAGGGACAAAGAGAGACGGGTTTCGAAACAAGAAATAAGTGACAATAGCACCAAGTACGATCAAGATTGGAACAAGAGTAGAATTAAGCCATGGTAAATGATCCGTGTAAGTGTCCCAGCTAATGGGATTCTCCTCCGTGTCGGGCAGTTTAGTCAATTCGTCCAATTTAATGTCCGGATAATGGTTTCCAGGCAGGTGAGGCCAAATGAATTTTAAGAACATGGGAGGGAATCAGGTGTGTCAAGTTCAGAGGCCATACTTTAATGATAGACAGCTGCCAGGTGAACTGAGAAGACCGGCGAAAGTGTCCACGCAGCGTCCAGCTTGACCCGCTGACGCGACATCCCGGCTGAATGTGAAACACATATAAACCTGTCGATAGTTGACCAATCTTAGCCGGATGCCCTGGACAAAACAAACGATACACCTCCCCTCGCGACAGTAAAGCGAAAGTTCCGGCCTTCAGTTCCCCAATAGTAGTCCCCGGGGCAGCCTGACGACGTCCAGTAACCAAATATTGTTTGCGGTGAGAAACCTTATTCGTCCAAATTCCTCAGGGCCATTGTAACGCGTACTCATTGAAAATTGGCCCTGAAAGACGACCTGCCGGATTATGTACCACGCATGTTTGGGGAATAAACATGTCCACCTTCTGTGTATCGTACGCCATATTATCAAGGACTTGAATTTGGACAGTTGAGCCATCTTTGTTTTCCACCGGCCAACTCGAGAGAAAGTAACGCAAATAGCTAACGCTAATGTCCCCTCCAAGATTGAAAAGGGCTCATCGTCCTCGGGGGACGGCGGTGAACGGGTGCGGATCGGCGATGGTGAGTTCGATGACATGTGACCTTTGAACCCAAGAATCGCGTGTCGAGTTCGTGGCTCGCAAGACATAAGCTCACACCCTTAATGAAAAAAGAGACAAAAGCTCATAACTAAAATAAATTTTTCCATCTCAAATTTATTTTTCCATGTCAGAAATATTTACAGTAACACACAGTATGAGTAGGGTGTGTAGTGTGTGTGTGTGTGTGTGTGTGTGTGTGTGTGTGTGTGTGTGTGTGTGTGTGTGTGAGCGTGAGTGCGTGCGTGCGTGCGTGCGTGCGTGTTATGTAGTATAATTAGAAGAGATCAAGGGATAATATGAAACATCTTGTGAGTAAATCCAATGAGCAGATCTCATCTTTCCTATAAAAGGACTAACCTTCCAGCATATATCATTCATTCATATACATTGCAATTAGTGATCCCTTTGATGTAATGACTTCTGATGGCTTCCTTGTCAATCAAAGGGAGATTATCCTCAATTATGTAGTATAATTAGAAGAGATCAAGGGATAATATGAAACATCTTGTGAGTAAATCCAATGAGCAGATCTCATCTTTCCTATAAAAGGACTAACCTTCCAGCATATATCATTCATTCATAGACATTGCTACAACTTGCTGCGCATATTAAATCATGGAGATCATCAGAACCAACAAGGGAGGAGACAAGCTTTGTCTGGATGGCTACATGTACCTGAAGAAGAGGAGCTACAAGAACTGGATCCGGTGGCAGTGCAATCGGCAGAGAACAGCCGGGTGTATGGGTGGACTCACAACTGATGACACGTATGAGAACCCTCGGTCTCATGTGAACCACAACTATCCAGCAGACAGGACAGGAGTTGAGGTCACCAAGCTACGCACAACCATGAAGGCAGTGGCAAAGCAGTCAAGAAGTCGGCCAAACCAGATCCTTACACAGGCTCTCCTTGAAGCAAGTGATGAAGTCCGTGCCAACATCGGGAAGATCCAGACATGCAGGCGGGATCTTCAGCGTCAGCGCCGTGGATGTCTACACAATGACCCAGCAACTCTCCCAGAGCTAGTCATCCCTGACGAGTGGAATCTCACCGGTGGAGCAGACCCACGGCCGTTCCTTATCCATGATTCTGGCCCTGGGCAGCGTCAGCGTGTTGTGGTATATGCTGCAGAGGGGCAGCTCCGTCACTTAGGGCAGTCTGACACTTGGTTCATGGATGGTAACTATGCCATGAGTCCAGATGTCTTTGAACAGCTCTATGTGATCCGTGCCCATCTTGGAGAGTCTGCGGTTTCCTGTGTATATGCGTTCCTTTCTGGGAAGAGTACACAGATCTACCAAGAGCTGCTTCAAGCAGTTCTCGACAAGATGGAGACCATGCAGATCTACCCAGACCCCCGTGTTGTCATCACTGACTTTGAATTAGCAGCTATTCAGTCAGTAGCCTTGTTGCTTGGACCTCAAGTGACAACACAGGGGTGCATTTACCACCTGTCCCAGAGCACGTGGAGGAAGATCCAGGCGCTGGGGAAGACAGAACTGTACCGCACCGACGACGACATCAAGCACTTCTGTGGGATGCTTGATGGGCTGGCCTTCCTCCCGGAAGACAAGGTGCAGGATGGCATGGCATATCTGAGGGAGCACACACCAGACGGGATGGAGGAGTTAGTAGACTACTTCGATTCCGTGTATGTAACTGGAACCTTTCGTCGTGTTCAACAAGGACAAGTGCAGCCTGGAGCTCCTCCACCACCACTACGCGTCCGGAACATTCCACCACGGTTCGGCATACCCATCTGGAATGTGCACCAAGTCACTCTGGAGGGACGGGATCAGACGAACAACGCCTGTGAGGGCTGGAATACCTCCTTTTCACAGCTCATCGGGCATCAACACCCATCCTTCTGGACTGCAGTGGACGGGCTCCGTCGGGACTATGCTCTAGTAAGCACGCAGCTACTGCAGCACACCAGAGGACAGCTCATCAAGAAGCGCCAACGACGATCCTACGTGGAGCTACAGAAGCGCCTTCAAACCCTCTGCCAGGACTTTGTAGCTGAACGCAGATCTTTGGCTGACTTCCTCAGTGCAGTGGGGCATTGCATCCGCCTAGAGTGAATTTCTATGTAACACCTGTGACATTTATGATATTTCATTTATATGTTATATGTGATATGTAACACCTGTGACATTTATATGTGATAAGTAACACCTGTAACATTTATATGTATATGTATATATTTGTGTATAATAAAAAAATAAAAATTGTTGTGAGCCTTTGTCTCTTTTTTCATTAAGGGTGTGAGCTTATGTCTTGTGAGTTTATGTCTTGTGAGCTTATGTCTTGTGAGCTTTTGTCTTGTGAGCTTATGTCATGGAATCGTTGTTGACACCTCTGGTTGTGTAGATTTTATCTGTGTTCGTTCTCTACACAGATTATTCTTGTAAGTTATTATAAATATATCAACAAGTTGATGTTCACTCAATGCTACAATGTCTAATGTTCCGTTTTGTGCTGCTCGTGCTATGATAATGTATAACTATATATGCTGTTAATGTACAGTCTATAATTATATAAACATTGATGATGTACATATATTGATGTTAAATAATATATTTCATAACAAATTCTTTTGTTTATAAATGGTCAAATAAAGTATATTATAAAAGAGATGTTTAATATATACATTATCTGGACATGTGTAATGACTCAGTGGGGTCCTTTTAAGATATTGCCCCATGGGTTTATTTCAGGGTTTCCTTCTATAGAGTTAGTAAATCATCTACAGCTCTCTGCGTCCCCCGGTGGGCTGAGGACCCCTGGTTGAGAAACGCTGCTCCACAGTGTACACAGCATGTTTTGTCCACCCCTAATCAACACGGCGGAGACAACACTGTTGAATATCAGTCAGTCAATCTCTCAGGATTGAAAGACCTTAGTTACGAAAGTCACTTATTACAATGTGACAACACTAGAGACCAGGAGACTAAGAGGAGACCAAATAGAAGTGTTTAAAATAATGAACGGTTATGAGGATGTTGATAGGAATATGTTCTTCAAACTTAAAGAAGGCAGTAGAACACAAAGCAGAATTAGGACACAAAACAGCATTAGTTAAGGAGTAAGGAGCAGTGTAGGTTGGACATGAGAAAGTACTCTTTCTCACAGAAGGTGATAAATGAATGGAACAAACTGCCAAATGATTGTGTTAATGCTAGTAGTGTGAATATGTTTAAAAATAGAATTAACATATATTTGATAAGGACGGGCTACACATAGATGAGAAAATTGGTGGACTCTCGATAAGCCAATGGCTTCCTTGTCCACTTGCCATCTGGAACTTGTTGTTTGGGATGGCAATGTTGTTAAATCTTGTTAAATGGCAAAACATCATTATTTTTGAGACAGAACACATGCTAAAATACCATAGGTTTACACAAATTAGATTAATTAGTCAAAAAATCCCATATTTGTTTACTTAAAATGGCAATTTATCAATTTCCGAAATAGCAGAAAGTGTACTTGTATTTGTTCACAAAATGGCAATGAGCTAGGCTAAAGTCAGACATTGACCAATGTTCCAATCAGACGTCGATCATTTGTCCAATCAGATGTTGCTCATTAGTCCAATCAGATGTTGCTCATTAGTCCAGTCAGATTTGATCGTTGATCCAATGATACAATGATCATTGGTCCAATGATATGTTGATCATTGGTCCAATCAGATGTCATTCATTAATCCAGTCATACATCAATCCTTGGTCCAATCAGATGTCAGTCATTTGGGTCAGTCAGACATTGTTGATCATTGGCCAGTGAGATGTTGATCACTTGTCCAGTCAGTTGGTGCATGTAAAAAAGAGTCAGTCAAAAATGGTCAGTCACTCCATAAATCTCTTTAGGAGGGAAGCTATAGCAAAGTCTCCTTTACGTGCATGGGCAGTAAAATCAGCGACCTAAGACACACATAAAAAAGTAGGATCTATAAATGCCAGAGCTGTTTCCTTACTTTGTGGGAAATGTGGAAGGCAAATATGTATGCGTGCCAGTCCAATTTTTGGTTCAGTCAGACATTGTCGATCATTGCTCCAATCAGATGTTGATCATTGGTCCAATCGGACGTCAACCATTTTGTCCACACCCCAGCATAAACACCGGGTAGAAAGGATCAAAGGCTTTGTTGTCTCTTTTGAAAGACACAAGCATTTAAATGTGATGATATTTTTTCGCCAAAGCTCTTGCAATAGACAACCCAGAGTAGTGTATTCTTAATCGCCAGATGAGGAGAACATCGAATGTCATCAAGATGTTTGTCAAATGCATGGGGTTTGTGTTTCTTTTGGTGTTTTAGATATGCTATGACAACACAATTTGTCAACATAGTGTACAAGACTCATCAGTTAAGATTACATGTGGTATGTGTATGTCCATGAGTGGTTGACATAATTTGTCATCATAGTGTACAGGACTCATCAGTTAAGATTACATGTGGTATGTGTATGTCCATGAGTGGTTGACATAATTTGTCATCATAGTGTACAGGACTCATCAGTTAAGATTACATGTGGTATGTGTATGTCCATGAGTGGTTGACATAATTTGAAATGAACAAAAGGTTCCCACAATTATTTGCCATAAGCTAAAAATGCTGCTTTTGACACAATCGATCACTTTATTTTGTTACATTGACTGGAAAACAGATTCGGCGTGAGTGGCTCTGCATTGGCATGAATCGTGTCCTTTATGTCTGTAAGATAACACAGCATTCGTATTGGAAACCACTGTCAAGCAAGAATGTGGTTTAATAACTCTAGAGACAAGGAGGTTAACAGGAGACCAGATTGAAGTTTTTAGGATATTGAATGGGTATGAAAATATTAAATAGAAATATGTTTTTGTCTCTCAAGAAAGATAGCAGAACTAGTGGACATGAGGTAAAGTTAGTAAAGGATCAGTGTAGATTGGATATCAGGAAGTACTCATTCTCACAGAGGTCAATAAATGAATGGAACAAATTATCTACATCTATAACCGCTAGCAGCGTGAATATGTTTAAAAACAATTTGGACACATATCTCAGGAGGGCGGGTTACACGTAGACGAACATTGATGGAATCTAGATAAGCCAATGGCTTCCTTGTCCACTTGCCATCTGGGCCTTTGGCTTGGATGGCAAATATTGTTAAAGATGTGTATTTTTAGGGTTCAGTTCAGTGTTGCTTGTGACATTAATGCTTGGATGTGCCAAAATCACCTGATTCTGAAGAGCGACAAAACAGAGGTAGTAGTTTTTGTCACAAATCAGAAATATCATCTGCATTGTGTGTGCACAAACAATATTATAAATACAGGTTATTAGTGAAATAATGTTCTGGCAAATTAAAATCTCACCTTAAAGATTGCAAGCGTTTGGGGGAAGTGTCAAAAAGGTCCTAATCCGGCCGATTTTAATAGTTAGTATCGCTACTTAGTGTAAACACAATGATCTGTTAGCATTTTTCTTTACCCTTCAAATAACAATTGATACGTTTTCTTCTTTGTCCGCCGGGTTAGGCAAAAATGTTCGCCCCGCTCTTCGTCTCTGGGGCGAAAGTCCTGACGGGCATTTGCTAACTCGCCATTTTGGCAGTTCCTTAGCCATTTGGCTACGGAACTAATAACTTAAGTTTTAAAACCGATACGCACTAACCGTTTCACATGTGTATTCCGTGACATACAACCGACGATTGGGCGTCAAGAAACTGAAGAAATGTGCCCCAAATAATTACTTATGAGTACTTTTATCGGTGACATAGAAAACATTTCACAATTAGCCGCCATACTGTGCACGTGATGTTGCCTTTGCGTCACATGATCAAACGCGATTTCGTGTAGAATGAGGCCAGAATGGGCCAGCAGCACAGACATAAATAAAACACCCGTTAGTAAGTTAATAGTTTATAGGGGCATTATTAATGATGTAACTCTATGGCCAGCAGACGGCAATTCTTAGCGTGACCTTATATAGATCTATGGAAATCCCGCTTGCTAATCTCGCTCACAACAACATCCGGTTATATACAAACCTTGACAAGCACATGCGTTCTGACAAAAAGGTAATAATTTCACACTTTTACATGGTTATTGTCAGGTAACTTTAGTGATATACATATAAGAATGCATACAGACACGAAAGACGTGTTTATTGCTCTGTTTATGGCGTTTTTGTAAGGTTTCACGTTTCATGAAAATACTTACGTTTCGGCCGAGCGAGATCTTCGCCGTACTAGTAGCAACAGCCAGATAGAAAAACATTGTAGGGCGATTGACTTTGCCTACTGCCGGGTATGAGTCGACCCTCTCTCCAAGGCTTATTGACTCGGTTTTACCTCAAATAGTCCATTCCCATGTCCACTTGTATATATGGTATTGTTGTTTTATTGTATGGTGTTGGAGTGTAGTGGTGGAAATAAGTGGAATTGTTGGCTACGTTTTGTGAGTTGATACTGGGACGAGTTGGTAAACACCCGGTTCATTGGCAGGAAACGTGAAATATTTCGCATGGCTTTCGCGTCTTGTTATGCGAAGCGAAACGGTTGAATGTCACCACGACACTATATTTGGACGTGGAGGATGTTGGATATTGAACATAACGGAAACGACGGGAAAGTTTTTTTTTGCGAAATCTTAAAGATGAAGTAATCTGGCAAACGGAAAACAAACTGCGAATGGGCGATAATATGTTAACTTGTTATCACGGGCCAGTTAAGTAAACGATTACCTTGACTTATTTCTAGGTAGACTTACAATTACACTGACCAGAAGGGGACTGATGCTGGGGTTGCTATGGCGACAACCACACCCAAACTGTCGTCTGTGGGCCTGGAACGACCGAAGGCGAAGGCTATGCCTATGCACGGTAAGTTCAATGCCATTTTAAGCAACACAAGTCACAACACAAACTTTAGAGGTGCATTTTCTTCTTCCGGGTACAAGTCAACCCTCTCTTCAAGGCTTATAGACTCGGTGTGTGTGTGTGTGTGTGTGTGTGTGTGTGTGTGTGTGTGTGTGTGTGTGTGTGTGTGTGTGTGTGTGTGTGTGTGTGTGTGTGTGTGTGTGTGCACACGTGCTAAAGTGCTGTAAGAGAAAGTATCCAATGGTACTGACGCGACAGCCCTTCAACAAGATCTAGACAAATTGGCCCAGTGGGAAAAAACATGGCAAATGGAGTTCCATCCCCAGAAATGTAGTGTACTCCACATAACCAGATCCCATAACCCGAAATACAAACAATACATTCTTCATGGCCACATACTCGTAAAGGAGGACAACGCGAAATACCTTGGTGTGGTCATAAATAGGTTGATAGTTTTTTTCGAAATTCATGCTGCTTGTCGAAGAGGATAATTTGATGGGCAATATAGTTCTCCTTTCTTGAAGATTGTTGCTATATTTGCTTGTTTCCAGTCATCTGTAAAAGGTATAAAATTAAAAAAATATTGAACCCCAAAAATAAATAATCTTGGTAGTCTTTGTTCTACATGCCCAGTCTACATTTTATAAAATAATTGCAACAAGGTAATTTTTATTTATTGAGAAATAATACTTAACAAACTTGTATGAATGGGAGGCTTTCAAATATTAGGATTGTTTGCATGTGGACTGATATGGTGACTTTACCAGGGCGCGGTGTTCGAGTGGTTGAGCGTCGGATTTTTCGGTCGAAGGGACCGGGGTTCAAAACCACCTGCTGTTTCGAAGCTTGGGCAACTTCGTTCACCCCACTTTGCCTGTGTCTTTCGGAGGAGTCAGTAAAAGCCGTTAGTCCCTTCTATCTTGTGTCTATGCCAGGGGAAGTAACAGACCTCACTCGGGGAAATGGAAAAAACCTGCAGTGGACTCACAGAGCTGGTGCTCTCATTCTCTAAACCACCACTAGCATAAATATCCTGACTTATGGACTCTGCGAAGTTTCAAAACAATATTACTTTAGTTTGTAATAATAATAATAATAAATCATTACAATCACTGCTAAGTTTTAGTAGTTTTACCCCTGTGGTCCACTGAATTCACGTCTTGTAATTTTGTAGCTGATGAAATGGGAATATTGTGCAGAAAGTAGGACAGGGGGAGACTGTGTTACTACGAGTTAAACATTTTATTTGGCAGCACGTTTTGATAGTCCATTTTGAAGAAGTGTAGCTCTAAATGTACATAATGTTTGCAATGCATAAATATAATAAAATCTCTTTCTATGCCAACAATAAGTTGTTCAGAATTGGTTACAAACTATTGCTACTTAACAATAGCCATCATATTGTTTGGAATAGGTTGTACAGTTGTCATAGCAACAGTGTTTGTGTGACGTATTTTGTAGTTTGTGGGCACTGTCGACCGACAAAGTGACATGGCGTCATCAATCAGAAATGTATCCAATCTGCTGAGGCAAACACAACGACCTTGATGATGTGGGCAATGACCTTTACCATCACTTTCTTTGAGATGCTGAGAAACTGATTTTAGGAGTCTATTTCAAGGTTGGTGTCAGTTCATTTGTATTTGTCATGTCGTGAAAACTTAACATTGACTGTGAGAGTTGTCTGATAGGTGACCTTTGAAATTTAATTTAAAACATAAAACACTATTTTATATGTGCCATTTGATAAACCAATTGTTTCGCATTCACTTTCATTAAAGTTATATAATTTTAATAATAGATTTGTTTCCTTGTTAATAAATTGAAAGAATATGGTAGTTGTAGGCAAACTGGAAAATCTTTGGAGAAAGGCAGCCACATAATTTTTCTGCTAATATCCAAAGCCTTTGAATCATGGTAATTGCTATATTTGCATCAGAAATGAGTTCAGGTCTTGAATTAAACAAACATAGAGAGGTTGGAACAAACCAACCAGAGATGTCTTGAATATGTTGATACACGTTTTGAGGAAATTGTTCTACCACATAAAACACTCAATCGTGAGACTTCATCATATGTTTGAACCCTCTTAAAACGAGGCTTTTTGTCACAGGCTTTAAAGCCTAACAAATGTGTGAAGTGTATTTAACACCCAACTTTAAGCCCTTAAATGGTGTATTCATCTTTATCACCCGATGGCTAGTGGCTCCTATTATATATTTGGGACCAATATTGTTTGGTCCGAAGTAGCACTTTCTTTTATGAAATAAATTAATATTGTGACTATTTTTGTATGCAGAAAGAAGCCCGTGCAATGGCGTTGAATCTACTCACCGATGTTTATGGACTTCCTCAGCGCCACCTGTATGTGACCTAGTTGAAAACGAAGAGGCAGGTCGTGAACCTGACTAGAATGCAGAGGCATCTGGCTTCAGACTGGGTAAGAATCTCAGCACTGACTTTTACATATCAGTGTTGTCTTAGGAGTTGCTCAGAGTTATAATAATTCATGATTTTGGCAGGTTTCTTAGCCCTTTAGAACCCGACAAGTGAAATTAGCCTGTAGTCCTGTTCCCCAGGCAGCTTTTGAAAGGCCCACAAGTGTAGAACTTCAACCACAAATAACTTAATACCTTCAGTTCAACCACATGTAAATAGTAGCCACAATTCATAGCTAAGATATGGAAGAAAGGTTCGGTTTAGTTTCACATCAATTGACGAGGTGGGAAATGATCTCTACCATGACACTTTCATCTGGAGACTATTTCAAGGTTGGAGGCTTGGTGCAGTTAATTTGTAAATGTCACATCATATAAACTTAACGTCACACTGTTAGAGTTGTCTGCAAGGTGGAGCCATAAATATTTTTTCTGTGAAATTGAATGTAATATTTATTTTGTCTGTATGACATATGTACCCATATGAACTAAACTATAAAAAAACATTGCCCACAAAGTATCCAATTATGAAGCATTTTATCAAGTGCATAAAATGTACTGAGCACCCAGTACTGATACTTCTGTGAAATGTCTGCACACTATAAGCCTTGGCTTCCTATCTGATATTACACTATTTTTTTTAATGTACTATTAATTGTGAGGTGCTTTCTTCCAAGCAACTATCATATTTTACATTCACTGATTACTCCTGCAAAGTCCAGACAGATTTAATCAGGTTCTGATATAGTTTTAGGCCAGTAGGAAACAGTACAATTTTGTTATAGAAATCTGCTTTTTCGCCATTCTACTTTACAAAGGTCCACATGTGGAGAACTTCAACTGTAAATAATTTGAACACTTTCAATTCAATTACATATAAATAGTAGCTACAATTCATAGCTAAGATGTGGAAGAAACGGTCGGTTTAGTCTCACACCTGTCCAGTAGGTAATGACGCTTGTACAGTCATTGACAGCAGCGGACACATTTTGCATGGGCCATCGGCCATGGTCCTCCACTCTTGTACTATGACAAAACGTTGCAAATGGCATCCATTGAGACCTGCACATTCACAGGACACTGATATTTAAGCATTGTATGGTTAATCAGTTTTGTGTAACACATGGTTCATTCCGTGCCAACTCATATAACTTTCAGACACTTTCACAGGTGATACTCTCAGTTTTCAATGAAAACATTCTGGGACAACTTGTGTGAGATGGGAGAGAGTGGGCCGTGTGGTCCGTGACCTGCTCTATGACCACAACCACAGAACGCTGACAGTCCACAGGTGATAGAACTGTGGGACATTGTCTTCATGTAGTGTGACAGGTGAGGTTTACCAGGTGAGTGACCCCCACTGAACAACCCTGTGAACAAACCCTATGACATAACCCTATACTTGTTTTGTATTCAGTATTTCTACTTACTTATTTTGGCCTGTTAGCTCGCTGGGAGCATGGCCATCGACCATGGTCCTCCACTCTTGTCTGTTTGGGGCCATTTTCTCAATATCTCTCCCGGTGTAGCCCATCTTTCTTTCTTTTGTTTTCGTTGTCTCTCTGCCAAGTGTTTCTCGGCTTTCCTCTTCTCTTCACGTGGCACTGACAGGGTTACAAAAAAAATCATGATTTTAAAAAAAAAAAAAAAGCGGATTAAAAATTTTTTTTTTAAATCTGGTATATAGATATTTATATAGATGTTTAAATTTACAAACTCTTTCAAACATGTTCTATTCAAATCGATTTGGGGTCTTGTACAGTATTAAACAACTGAGTCAACATACTGAATTGGTAACAACTAGCACAAGCTGTACGTGGACTTTAACTCAAGGCTTCTGTGTTGAAAAGATAGTTCCTCTGGAAGACAAGTTTGTGTGGCTTCACTGCATTCAGAAAGGGAATAGCTCAAACATACACAATGTCATAAAATATTTGACTATTAGGCTATCTGGTGACAATACAGCTACACAAGTGTGCGCACTTTGTGTTTTGTATTAAAAAACATACAAAACTTTGTTGATCTCGATGCTTGTAAACAAAGATTAAAAAAAACGGAAGTAAAAAAAAATCATAAATCAATGATTTTTCATATTTTTTTGGAGTGATTTATTAAATCAATGATTTAAATCAAATGATTTAAATCAAACAACCCTGGGCACTGATCATAGATAGGAAGCTGAAAAATGGAATATTTATCACTTTGGACCCAGGCTTTTGTCAGTGTCAAGTTATAGACTTCCCAAAACGAGAAAACAATTATAAGTGGCCATAAATTCATCACAGGCACCCTATATTACACATCTGTATATGTACTAAACTATAAAAAACACTGCCCATAAAGTATCCAATTTTGAGGCTTTTTATCAAGTTTATGAAATATGCTGAACACCCAGTGACGATACTCCTGGAAATGTTTGCACACTATAAGCCTTGGCTTCCTACCTCATATTAAACTATTTTTTATGTGTTCTATTAATTGTGAGGTGCTTTCTTCCAAGCAACTGTCATATTTACGTTCACTGATTACTCCTGCAAAGTCCAGACAGATTTAATCAGGTTCTGATCTAAGGTGTGTTCCCAGAGACCAGAGTTGAAAGAAACATTGGAACTAGAGTTTTCTAGGATGCTGCACTCCCTCCTAGTTTTAGGCCGGTAGGAAACAGTACAATTTTGCCATAGAAATCAGCCTGTTCCCCCAGTCTGCTTTTGAAAGGTCCACATGTGGAGAACTTCAACTACAAATAATTTTTAAATAAACTTTTTTAATTCAACGACAAATTATAGCTACAATTCATGGCTAAGATGTGGAAGAAAGGGTCGGTTTAGTCTCACACCTGTCCAGTAGGTAATGACGCTTGTACAGTCGTTGACAGCAGCGGAGACACTTGTGTAGTATTTACTTGGCACACACAGGTGTGTGGGATCTAAAGGGTTAAATAGGTAGATTTATTGTCCAACATTTTGTCCATTCCACATTGCTTCAGTTCACTCAGTTGTATGCCTGATTACCTGGTTTAGACAGTGAGGGAATTATATCAAGTAATATGCTTTAATTGTTCCTTGCCAAATGTTTCCAAGATATGTTGCAATGACATTAGTAGGAATATTTAATTAATCATTTTTGATATGTAGTAACATCAGGGCCTTGTATTTTAGAATAAACTAACTACCGATATTAGCAAAATGTGACAGTTCTTAAATATTAAACTTAAGGCCTTCTTTTCATTAAATACAACTTTGTCTCCACTGTATTTTTTACATGTTCCCTTATTTCTCAGAAACAAGTCATTTCCAGGTGAAACCCTGGGCTAGTGAAATGAGTTTTACAAATATTATCTAAGAATTAAAAATGTCAACAAAACACAACCCAGTTTTACTTTCCCGCTCCTTTGCAGTCTGCCTCCAGAGAGGGTTCTTCCCTTTGGGAAGTGGGACAACTTGTGTGAGATGGGAGAGAGTGGGCCGTGTGGTCCGTGACCTGCATTACGACCACAACCACAGAACGCTGACAGTCCACAGGTGATAGAACTGTGGGACATTGTCTTCATGTAGTGTGACAGGTGAGGTTTATCAGGTGAGTGACCCCCACTGAACAACCCTGTGAACAAACCCCATGACATAACCCTGTACTTGTTTTGTATTCAGTATTTCTACTTACTTACTTTGGCCTGTTTGCTCGCTGGGAGCATGGGCCATCGACCGTGGTCCTCCACTCTTGTCTGTTTGTGGCCATTTTCTCAATTTCTCTCCCGGTGTAGCCCATCTTTCTTTCATTTTCGTGTATCTGGCACGTGTTACTTCGCCTTCCTCTTCTCTTCCCTTGGGGGTTCCACGTAAGTGCTAGTTGTGTGATGTTTGCTGCTGGTTTCCTCAGTATTTCTCACTATATTATGAATACAAAGATCTAGACATATACACTGCACTTGTTCTGTTAAGTGTACAGTAGTCTTGACAAATTGTATTTTTTACCAAAATCTGTGTAAAAATAAATGAAGATATTTCCGCCAGGTGGCACCACTGTTTTTTATTAATCCACCAAATGGCACCATGGTTGGTACTATGACAAAACATTGCAAACACCTTCCATTGAGACCTGCATATTGCTCTGCGTTAGAAATTTGGTTGTCTTCCAAGTGTATAAATCTAAGAATGCGTGAGATGTCGGAGAAAAGTTAACAGTAGCAAACATTCAGCTTGACAGATGTGCAGTATATATTCTAAAACTTAGTAAGACTGGCTTTCACACAGACACTGATACAGTTATCTTCAACCAAGTGCTCTGTGCCACAGATACTGAGACAGTCATCTTCAACCAAGTGCTCTGTGCCACAGATACTGAGACAGTCATCTTCAACCAAGTGCTCTGTGACACAGACACTGAGACAGTCATCTTCAACCAAGTGCTCTGTGCCACAGACACTGAGACAGTCATCTTCAACCAAGTGCTCTGTGACACAGACACTGAGACAGTCATCTTCAACCAAGTGCTCTGTGACACAGACACTGAGACAGTCATCTTCAACCGAGTACTCTGTGACACAGACACTGAGACAGTCATCTTCAACCAAGTGCTCTGTGTTGGACCTCGAAAATTGAGGCAGGACACGTGAAGACTGGAAGTGACTGTGAAGATATTGAATGAGGGGACTGGGCTGGTGTGTCCAGGCTTATACATTCACATGTGGTCAAAATATACTAGAGCTGATATAGGGGAAACTTTTGATTTTCTCAGACTTCTGTCATCACTGAACCTTTACAAAAAGTGGAAGTGTGCACTTGTTAAGGCGTGAGCACTAAATAGGTCAGATACGCTACTTGGAGTTATAACTTTTTTACCTACGACTTTATTTTGTACATTCAACTGAACAACCTTGTTGAAAACCCATGGACAAAAAACAACTACTGATAAAGTTGAGTTGATGACACTGGGTGAGGGGGGGGGGTGTCCGGCAGATGAGCATTAAGGAAAGTTACATGGGGGTGGGGGGGCTTGGTGATTGTTACATTTATTATAAAAGTTTCTTTGCTCTTCTAACTGTCGATATCAGACTGATAGCATTGATGGCTAGCAGTGATGGCATATTTCAACTGAATTTTAGACGTTGCCTCTGTTTGATAACCCACGCATTACACTGTTTCCCCTCCACGAATCAACAGCCTTGTGAAGAAGATTCATAAAGTCAGTTATTATTACGTTGAATATCATAAAGTGGTTGCACTGACAGTTTTGTGATAAACTAGACTATTAATAATAACTATGTCAGTACTCTTTGATTGTGTTGGGAATCGGTTTGATTATCATAATTGATCATCTGTTTGGCGGAACTGATCGAGCATCGATTACATAATCAGTTTGTGGGCAGCCATTGTGGGGAATAGTTACTTTGTATCTTCAACAACATCCAACTTTGTGGGGCCATAATAGAATGGGTTTGCCACATAATAACCAACCACAGAAGTCTTCTCTCTTCAACTGCCCATGTGAGGGACCATTCATAAAGCACATGACACTCGGAGGGGTGGAGGGGGTGTCCGGGTAAGTGGTGCCGAAAGTTACATGGGGTGGGGGGGTGTCGGCAATTGTTACGTTCGTTATTTAAAAAGTTTGTTTTCTCGTCGAACTGTCAATATCGAGCTGAGAGCATTGATTGTTATTCCAGTTTTTGGGAATATTTCAAGTGAATTTGAAGGGAAAAGGAATGCAGACTCTACCATACATCAGTGAAGTCTGTAATGGTGAACAGACTGAACACTTTGTGACAAATAAATGTATCCAATTCCATAATAGGTGGGGGGGTTTCTCAAAACGAACTTAATATTTGGAGGTTACAGGCCTGCATTACAAAGTGTGACAACATTGTGGGGATCTCAAAAAAGGCAAACAGCCATACTTTGTGGATGGCCCCTTAAGGCATGGAATGTGGATGATTTTTTTAGATAACCCATGGAACTGGACCAAACAATAGTGTTACGTATTTTATGGATGGTCCCCTAACGCATGGAATGGGAATGAAATTTTTAGATAACTCATGGAATTGGAACAAGTAATAGTGTGACATACTTTAAGGATGGCCCCTTAAGGCATGGAATGAGGATGGAACATTTAGATAACTCATGGAATGGGAACAATATAGCGCGGTATCCAGTCCTTGGGACTGTTCAAAGCGCTTTACACTCCCTGGCAGACCTGTTCATTCCAACGCCATTTTGACTTCTCTGGGAAGCATTCAGCCATGCTGCAATTGCTGCACAAAGACTATTCGTTCCGATATCCATCTGTCTGTAGCCAGGTACCCATTTATACAGCTGAGTGAACTGTGGCAACGTGGGATGAATGAAATTGGCAAAGCTTCGAAACAGCGGCAAGAGGATGGTTTTTCTCGATTGAGAGCCCCCCGTTATAACCGCTACGCCACCGCGCCCCACGCCCCACATCCCATGCCCCACGCCCCACGCCCCTCTACTACATAGTACAATATGAGTACATCATAAAATGTTTCATATGGAGATAATTTACAATTACATAAATTGTGAACACAAGTTGGATAAAGTATATGTTTGGGTCCAACACTGAGTGATGCACTCCAGTGAGTAACAGGAATCCATAAAGACCACAAACAAACCCATATGATTATCTATGTGTGATTATCACCTCCAATGAAGTTGTCCCACTCATTAAATATAAAACAGAAACTTCTGCAGCTAAAGTCTCATTGCAGAGTCTGACTTTGGATCTGCTTCATTTCTCATAATACACAGATTGTGTAAAAATAGTAAAAGTTGTTTGTGTTTACAAGAGAAAAAGTAATCATTTATTTTGTTATACGGATGGAGAGATGTCTTACATTGTGGGTGATCTTACATTGTTTATGTTCACCTGGTCCCTTAGTTAACATGTGTTTGTGGTGATTGGGTACAATTCCGTAACAAGACTTGGGGACCATCTCCAAGGACACAAACTGGGAGGTAGAGGAAAGACAGGTCGTGTACATCACATTGGTGTAGTAATTGCCAGGACAAACTACACAATGGTTGTAATGAAAACATTCAAGTATAAGTCACATATCTGATATGTAACCAAGAAGCTCGCTAAGGTTGTCTTTACTTGTCAATACTAGAGTTAATATATTTGTTTTCACAGGCGAGTGTGCATTCAAAGGTCTGTTTTGTATATGATGTAATATATGTTTATGAAACAATACTGTAGGAATTATATATGAATGTAGTCATCTCTTTCCCATAGGTTTATCCAGTCTCCACCCGTGTCGTTTTTCTTGGTTTTCCATCAACGAACTGCTGGCGCATCAAAAAAGTGAACTCGGCCTTCAGCACTCGGTTGAACCCTGTTGCAGAACGTAAGTTGATCTTTGATATATTCCCACTGTCATTGGCTTTCTTGAATTCCCCTCAACTTCCTTGTTTATGAATCTGTTTGGATTTATTTTATGGGTCAGGTTTTAGACGTTGCCTCAGTTTGATAACTCACACATTACACTGTTTCCTCTCCATGAATCAAAACACTGGCAGCCACAAACCTAAACTCTCCTGAGACCACATTCACAGGAGGCTGACTACTTACCATTGGGGTATCAAAGAACTAGCAGTCACAAACCTAAACCCTCCTGAGACTACATTCACAGGAGGCTGACTACCTACCCTTGGGGGTGTCAAAGAACTAGCAGCCACAAACCTAAACCCTCCTGAGACCACATTCACAGGAGGCTGACTACCTACCCTTGGGGGTATCAAAGAACTAGCAGCAACAAACCTAAACTCTCCTGAGACCACATGTACAGGAGGCTGACTACCTACCCTTGGGGATATCAAAGAACTAGCAGCCACAAACCTAAACCCTCCTGAGACCACATTCACAGGAGGCTGACTACCTACCCTTGGGGGTATCAAAGAACTAGCAGCCACAAACCCAAACCCTCCTGAGACCACATTCACAGGAGGCTGGCTACCTACCCTTGGGGGTATCAAAGAACTAGCAGCCACAAACCTAAACCCTCCTGAGACCACATTCACAGGAGGCTGACTACCTACCCTTGGGGGTATCAAAGAACTAGCAGCCACAAGCCTAAACCCTCCTGAGACCACATTCACAGGAGGCTGGCTACCTACCCTTGAGGGTATCAAAGAACTAGCAGCCACAAACCTAAACCCTCGTGAGACCACATTCACAGGAGGCTGACTACCTACTCTTGGGGGTATCAAAGAACTAGCAACCACAAACCTAAACTCTCCTGAGACCACATTCACAGGAGGCTGACTACCTACCCTTGGGGGTATCAAAGAACTAGCAGCCACAAACCTAAACCCTCCTGAGACCACATTCACAGGGGGCTGACTACCTACCCTTGGGGGTATCAAAGAACTAGCAGCCACAAACCTAAATTCTCCTGAGACCACATTTACAGGAGGCTGACTACCTACCCTTGGGGATATCAAAGAACTAGCAGCCACAAACCTAAACCTCCTGAAACCACATTCACAGGAGGCTGACTACCTGCAGTAAGCAATTGTGAAGTGTTTCACAAAATAGTTTAGCCATAGACCAAATATTTGAGTAAATGTTGTCAATTCCTTGTTAATTTCCAGTCTCTCTAGGTAAATCTCACTAACAATTCTATATTCAATTGTCATGTAGGACAAATCTTGAGAAATTAATGGGCTATTGTGTGAAGTTAGAGACATTATCATACAATGTATTCTTAAGGATATTTAAGCATTGTATGGTTAATCAGTGTTGTGTAACACATGGGTCATTCCGTGCCAACTCACATAAATTTCAGATACTTTCCCAGGTCTACCTCGGATTTCAATGAAAATATTCTAAAAGTTAATTTAGTGGTAGAAGGGATCTGTGCAACATTTCCAGCCTCAACTCCAGATAGTTTTTGAGATATGGTTGATTAAAAATAGGGGATTTCACACACGTTAATGACATTTTATGTTTTTGACCATTTTTCAAACCTCATGTTTTGGCACTGATGATAGATAGGAAGCTGAAAATGGAAGATTTAGTACTTTGGACCCAGGCTTTTGCCAGTGTCAAGCTATAGGCTTCCCAAAATGAGAAAACAATTATAAGTGGCCATAAATTCATCACAGGCACCCTATATTACACATATCTGATGTTTGTGCATAGAAATATACATACCATCAAGCATAGGCCAATCACACTGTTTCATCATTGTATAGCAGGGGTCTAAAATTTTAAATTGAGCGAAAATACAAAAAAAAAACCTTAACGATAGAGGGCAGTTGACCATGTTAGCAACTATGCAGTGTATTGACACTTTTATCACTGTCACTACATGTTAGTCCTTAATATGTTCCAACTACTGCCACATTTATGTGTGTCTTTCCATGTAAATTTAACCAATATTTCTGATTGCACTGGTCTCTTAATTTGTTTAGAAAGTCCTTGGTAAGGTAAACATGTGTTCAAAATATGAGGGTCCTAGCTCCTGTAGTTTTTGCCCTATGGCAGTTTGAAAGTTCAGAATTTTGATAAATTTTGTGACAGCATTTTGAAAAATAAATAACATAATTCATATTTCATATTTGGTGGAACTATTCTATGCAGTATGCAGATATGTCAAGTAATATGTTAAAGAATATGTCTTAATTGTTCCGTTGTTGACATTGGTAGTAACACTTAATGAATCGTTTTTGATATGTAGTAAAATCAGGGCGTTGTATTTTAATAAACTAACTACAGAAACTAGCAAAATGTGACAGTTCTTAAATATTAAAGTTAGGGCCTTCATTTAAGTAAATACAACTTTATATCCACCGCGTTTTAGACATGTTCCCTTATTTCTCAGAAACAAGTCATATCCAGGTGCAACCCTGGGGTAGTAAAATGTAAGTTATGCTATCCCCGATACCATGGGCTTTTAATTTAAGTAGTAATCTTTGATGTGGCACTTTGTCAAAAGCTTTCTGAAAATCTAAGTAGATAATATCTACTGGCGATCCCACGCCTTAGTGATTTCTTCCAAAAAACATAACATATTTGTTAAGTATGACCTCGCTTTAAGGAATCCATGTTGAGATGAATTTAATAAATATTATCTAAGAATTAAAAAAGGCAACACATTGGGCCCCAACAACCCACTTTTACTTTCCTGCTCCTTTGCAGTCTGCCTCCAGAGAGAGTTCTTCCCTTTGGGATGTGGGACAACTTGTGTGAGATGGGAGAGAGTGGGCCGTGTGGTCCGTGACCTGCTCTATGACCACAACCACAGAACGCTGACAGTCCACAGGTGTTAGAACTGTGGGACATTGTCTTCATGTAGTGTGAAAGGTGAGGATTATTAGGTGAGTGACCTCCACTGAACAACCCTGTGAAAAAAAACCATGACATAACCCTGTATTTGTTTTGTATTCAGTATTTCTACTTACTTACTTTGGCCTGTTTGCTCGCTGGGAGCATGGGCCATCGACTATGGTCCTCCACTCTTGTCTGTTTGGGGCCATTTTCTCAATATCTCTCCCGGTGTAGCCCATCTTTCTTTCTTTCATTTTCGTGTCTCTCTGGCACGTGTTTCTTCGCCTTCCTCTTCTCTTCCCTCGGGGGTTCCACGTAAGTGCTAGTTGTGTGATGTTTGTTGCTGGTTTCCTCAGTATTTCTCAGTATTTTATAAATACAAAGATCTAGACATATACACTGTACTTGTTCTATTAAGTGTACAGTAATCTTGACAAATTGTATTTTTTACCAAAATCTGTGTAAAAATAAATGAAGATATTTCCGCCAGGTGGCACCACTGTTTTTTATTAATCCACCAAATGGCACCATGGTTGGTACTATCACAAAACGTTGCAAACGGCTTCCATTGAGACCTGCATATTGCTCTGCGTTAGGAATTTGATTGGCTTCCAAGTGTATAAATCTAAGAATGCGTGAGATGTCGGAGAAAAGTTAACAGTAGCAAACATTCAGCTTGACAGATGTGCAGTATATATTCTAAAACTTAGTAAGACTGACTTTCACACAGACACTGAGACAGTCATCTTCAACCAAGTGCTCTGTGACACAGACACTGAGACAGTCATCGTCAACCAAGTACTGTGTGTTAGACCTCGTAAATTGAGGCAGAACACATGAAGACTGGAAGTGACTGTGAAGATATTCAATGAAGGGACTGGGTCTGTGTTTCCAGGCTTATACATTTACATGTGGTCAAAATATACTAGAGCTGATATAGGGGAAACTTTTGATTTTCCCAGACTTCTGTCATCACTAAACCTTTACAAAAAGTGGAAGTGTGCACTTGTTAAGGCGTGCGCTCTAAATAGGTCAACTACGGTACTTGGGGTTGTAACTTTTTTACCTACGACTTTATTTTGTACATTCAACTGAACAACCTTGTTGAAAACCCATGGACAAAAAACAACTGATGATAAAGTTGAATTGATGACACTGGGGGAGGGGGGGTGTCCGGCGGGTGAGCATTAAGGAAAGTTACATGGGGTGGGGGGTGCTTGGTAATTGTTACATTTATTATTATAAAAGTTTATTTGTTCTTCTAACTGTCGTTATCAGACTGATAGCATTGATTGCTAGGCCAGTTTTATGGCATATTTCAACTGAATTTTAGACGTTGCCTCTGTTTGATAACTCACACATTACACTGTTTCCCCTCCACGAATCAACAGCCTTATGAAGAAGATTCATAAAGTCAGTTATTATTACGTTGGATATCATAAAGTGGTTGCACTGACAGTTTTGTGATAAACTAGACTATTAATAATAACTATGCCAGTACTCTTTGATTGTGTTGGGAATCGGTTTAATTATCATAATTGATCATCTGTTTGGCAGAACTGATCGAGCATCGATTACATAATCAGTTGCAGTAGACAATTGTGAAGTGTTTCACAAAATAGTTTGACCATAGACCAAACATTTGAGTATATGTTGTTAATTCCTTGTTAATTTCCAGTCTCTAGGTAAATCTCACTGACAATTCTATATTCAGTTGTCAAGTAGGACAAATCTTGGAAAACTAATGGGCTATTATGTGAAGTCAGAGAAATATTGTTGTACAATATATACTTAATGATATTGCTAATATGGTTAATCAGTGTTGTGTGACACCTGTGTCATTCCGTGCCAACTCACATAACTTTCAGATACTTTTCCAGGTGATCCTCTCAGATTTCAATGAAAATATCCTAAAAATACATTTAGCCGTAGAAGGGAGCTGTGCAACATTGATTGAAAATAGGGCTTTTCTCACCTGTGAATTACATTTTATGTTTTTGACCTTTTTTTTAACCCCATGTCTTGTCACTGACTATAGACAGGAAGCTGAAAAATGGCATATTTAGCAGCAGGCTTTCAGAATATCCATATCTAACCGCTACGCCACCGCGCCCCATGCCCCACGCCCCATGTCCCACACCCCACGCCCCACGCCCCTCTACTACATAGTACAATATGAGTAAATCATAAAATGTTTCATATGGAGATAATTTACAATTGCATAAATTGTGAACACAAGTTGGATGAAGTATATGTTTGGGTCCAACACTGAGTGGCGCACTCCAGCGAGTAACAGGAATCCATAAAGACCACAAACAAACCCATATGATTATCTATGTGTGATTATCACCTCCGATGAAGTTGTCCCACTCATTAAATATAAAACAGAAACTTCTGCAGCTAAAGTCTCATTGCAGAGTCTGACTTTGGATCTGCTTCATTTCTCATAATCCACAGATTGTTTAAAATACTAAAAGTTGTTTGTGTTTACAAGAGAAAAAGTAATCATTTATTTTGTTATACGGATGGAGAGATGTCTTACATTGTGGGTGATCTTACATTGTTTATGTTCACCTGGTCCCTTAGTTAACATGTGTTTGTGGTGATTGGGTACAATTCCGTAACAAGACTTGGGGACCATCTCCAAGGACACAAACTGGGAGGTAGAGGAAAGACAGGTCGTGTACATCACATTGGTGTAGTAATTGCCAGGACAAACTACACAATGGTTGTAATGAAAACATTCAAGTATAAGTCACATGTCTGATATGTAACCAAGAAGCTCGCTAAGGTTGTCTTTACTTGTCAATACTAGAATTAATATATTTGTTTTCACAGGCGAGTGTGCATTCAAAGGTCTGTTTTGTATATGATGTAAGATATGTTTATGAAACAATCTTGTATGAATTATATATGAATGTAGTCATCTCTCTCCCATAGGTTTATCCAGTCTCCACCCATGTCGTTTTTCTTGGTTTTCCATCAACGAACTGCTGGCGCATCAAAAAAGTGAACTCGGCCTTCAGCACTCGGTTGAACCCTGTTGCAGAACGTAAGTTGATCTTTGATATATTCCCACTGTCAGTGGCTTTCTTGAATTCCCCTCAACTTCCTTGTTTATGAATCTGTTTGTATTTATTTTGTGGGTCAGGTTTTAGACGTTACCTCAGTTTGATAACTCACACATTACACTGTTTCCTCTCCATGAATCAAAACACTGGCAGCCACAAACCTAAACCCTCCTGAGACCACATTCACAGGAGGCTGACTACCTACCCTTGGGGTATCAAAGAACTAGCAGCCACAAACCTAAACCCTCCTGAGACCACATTCACAGGAGGCTGACTACCTACCCTTGGGGGTATCAAAGAACTAGCAGCCACAAACCTAAACCCTCCTGAGACCACATACACAGGAGGCTGGCTACCTACCCTTGGGGGTAACAAAGAACTAGCAGCCACAAACCTAAACCGTCCTGAGACCACATTCACAGGAGGCTGACTACCTACCCTTGGGGGTATCAAAGAACTGGCAGCCACGAACCTAAACCCTCCTGAGACCACATTCACAGGAGGCTGACTACCTACCCTTGGGGGTATCAAAGAACTAGCAGCCACAAACCTAAACTCTCCTGAGACCACATTCACAGGAGGCTGACTACCTACCCTTGTGTTTATCAAAGAACTAGCAGCCACAAACCTAAACCCTCCCGAGACCACATTCACAGGAGGCTGACTACCTACCCTTGGGGGTATCAAAGAACTAGCAGCCACAAACCTAAACCCTCCTGACACCACATTCACAGGAGGCTGACTACCTACCCTTGGGGTTATCAAAGAACTAGCCGCCACAAACCTAAACCCTCCCGAGACCACATTCACAGGAGGCTGACTACCTACCCTTGGGGTTATCAAAGAACTAGCAGTCACATACCTAAACCCTCCCGAGACCACATTCACAGGAGGCTGACTACCTACCCTTGGGGGTATCAAAGAACTGGCAGCCACAAACCTAAACCCTCCTGACACCACATTCACAGGAGGCTGACTACCTACCCTTGGGGTTATCAATGAACTAGCAGCCATAAACCTAAACCGTCCTGAGACCACATTCACAGGAGGCTGACTACCTACCCTTGGGGGTATCAAAGAACTAGCAGCCACAAACCTAAACCCTCCTTAGACCACATTCACAGGAGGCTGACTACCTGCAGTAGACAATTGTGAAGTGTTTCACAAAATAGTTTGGCCATAGACCAAACATTTCAGTATATGTTGTTAATTCCTTGTTAATTTCCAGTCTCTAGGTAAATCTCACTGACAATTCTATATTCAGTTGTCAAGTAGGACAAATCTTGGAAAACTAGTGGGCTATTATGTGAAGTCAGAGAAATATTGTTGTACAATATATACTTAATGATATTGCTAATATGGTTAATCAGTGTTGTGTAACACATGGGGCATTCCGTTCCAACTCACATAACTCTCAGATACTTTCCCAGGTGATCCTCTCATATTTCAATGAAAATATCCTAAAAATACATTTAGTAGTAGAAGGGAGCAGTGCAACTTTGATTGAAAATAGGGCTTTTCTCACCTGTGAATTACATTTTATGTTTTTGACCACTTTTTTAACCCCATGTCTTGTCACTGAATATAGACAGGAAGCTGAAAAATGGCATATTTAGCAGCAGGCTTTCAGAATATCCAAATCCTTGTCCTTCCAAGATTGTTGTAGCTTTAGCCAGTGTCAAGCTGTAGGCATCCCAAAACTAGAAAACAATTATATTACAAGTGCCCATGAACTCATCACAAGCTTCCCCCCACGTATCTGATGTTTATATATAGGAAAATTACCCACCATCAAGCATAAGTCAAGCACACTATTTCATCATTGTATAACAGGGGTCTAAAGTTTGAATTTGATTAAAAATACTGAAAATACACATTAATGATAGTGGACAGTTGACCGTGTTAGCCACTCAGCAGTGTATTGACACTTCCACCACTGTCATATACGCATCAGTCCTACATGTGTTCCATCCAACTCAGCAGTGTATTAACACTTCCACCGTGTCACATACACATCAGTCCTACAGATGTTCCAGTATTTATCTTTGATTCTCAATTCCTTATGGTAAATTAATTTCTCACTTTGTACAGATTTAATTTAATTACGCTCCTAGTCATCCTAAATTTCAATCATCACAATGTTATAAGAAGTCTTAATGTACTTTTAAGATGAATATTAGCACCAACATCAGGTATTCGTAAGGAATATTTTATTCATACTATATATAGATGTGATTATTTATGTTGTGTTACATAGACTATTGAATATATCACTATAAGTTACAACCAGAAATAATAGTAGTAGTATGGTAATGTAGTTTGTATACATTTTGTGGACATTCTATTACTGCATAAAAATGACTTATATTGGGCATGGATATATACACACATCACTTCATTTGTTTCTCTCAATTAAATTCCATAACAAACACTAATCATAGTATAGGTGCAACATTATTTTGATCACAAATTATATTGATGTAATATCATCAGCCTGAACATCATACCCTGGCTGGAGACATCCAGCCTGTGACAGTTTGGAGACGTGTCATGAATTAACTATAAGGACTAAGTGTGTAAAACTATACGGTAACACAAAGAAAATAACCCATACTATAAATATATGCAAGAAAAGGCCACACATAATGTACCCCGTCAGAGACACAATAAAACCTGTAAGTTGACCAGTTAACGTGGATTGGGCCATATACATACCTGGTCATACTAACTCACCTGACATGATTAATAATTATATGTCACATATATATTAGGAACAAATCTAATGATTAGCACTTTTTATGGGGGTAAGATATAACAGGGAGTCCATATTTTGCTATGATATTTTGACCTCCGGGCCCAAATATCACCTTGGTCAAAATCTCAATCTCACACCGGCATTAAAATCTTCTCACTTTGTAGAGATGGTCGCTGCGTTGGCCACAACAAAACGACATGGCATTGGTGCTGCTGGCGCCACCTAGTGACAGCGAGAAGATCATCCAGGGTGTCAGACATATATATTCCTTAGGTAAGTTGATGCCATGGATCGGTGTACTTTCTTGGTTACGTAAGGGCAAATAGGTTTGTTTTGTTTGGTTCAGAAATGTTCTCAGTGAAACACTATAAAAATAGCTTTGCCTGTAGAATGGAGGTTTACAAACATGACAGGATATTGACCTTGTCATTCAGCATGCAGTATAAACATGATATTGACCTTGTCATTCAGCATGCAGTATAAACATGATATTGACCTTGTCATTCAGCATGCAGTATAAACATGATATTGACCTTGCCATTCAGCATGCAGTATAAACATGATATTGACCTTGTCATTCAGCATGCAGTATAAACATGATATTGACCTTGCCATTCAGCATGAAGTATAAACATGATATTGACCTTGTCATTCAAAATTTAACAAGATTTGCCATCCAAGCCAAAGGCCCAGGTGGCAAGTGGACAAGGAATCCATTGGCTTATCGAGAGTCCAACAATGTTCATCTACTTATAACCCGCCCTCCTGAGATATGTGTCAACCTTGTTCTTAAACTTATTCACGCTGCTAGCAGTTACACAATCTGTAGACAATTTGTTCCATTCATTTATTGTCCTCTGTGAGAACGAGTGCTTCCTGAAGTCCAATCTACATTGATCCTTTACTAATTTTACCTCATGTCCTCTAGTTCTGCTATCCTTCTTGAGTGAGAAAAACATATTTCTTTCAATATTTTCATACCCATTCAATATCTTAAAAACTTCAATCTGATCTCCTCTTAACCTCCTTGTCTCTAGAGTTGTTAAACCACATTCTTTCAGGCGTTCTTCATAACTAAGGTCTCTGAGTTCTGGAATCATTTTAGTTGCTCTCCTTTGTATGCGTTCAAGCGTATCTATATCCTTCTTACGATATGGTCTCCATGCTTGTATACAGTATTCTAAATGAGGTCTAACTATTACTTTATAAAGAGGTATAATTAACTTTTTTCCCTTGTATGTTATGTTTCTTCTAATCAATCCAAGAATTGTATTACCCTTTGAAGCTGCAATACCACACTGCTCTGAAACTTTCATATCAGCGCTTATTGTAATTACTAAGTCCTTTTCTTTTACAGTAGTACCCAGAACAGTATCTCCCATTTTATAGTTTACATTGAAGTTCCCATGTCCTGTATGTAGGCATTTACATTTCCCAAAATTTAACAACATCTGCCATTTCTCAGACCATTTCACTAATCTGTCTAGATCGTTTTGTAAATGTTGTTTATCACCATCAGTATTAACCTTTCTAAACAGTTTTGTGTCATCCGCAAATTTCAGTACATTACTTGTTATATTGTCGTCCAAGTCATTGATATATATTAAGAATAATATAGGTCCTAATATTGATCCTTGAGGTATCCCAGTCAAAACCGATTTCCAATTTGAAACTTCTCCATCTACTACAACTTCTTCTGTCAGTCAGCCATTGTTCTATCCAGTAAGTTATGCTATCCCCGATACCATGGGCTTTTAATTTAAGTAGTAATCTTTGATGTGGCACTTTGTCAAAAGCTTTCTGAAAATCTAAGTAGATAATATCTACAGGCGATCCCACGTCTATCCACTTAGTGATTTCTTCCAAAAAACATAACATATTTGTTAAGCATGACCTCGCTTTAAGGAATCCATGTTGAGATGAATTTAATAATTTATGCTTAACGAGGAAGTCCACCATATGGTCTTTAATTGACCTTTCTAATAATTTACAAATCACTGACGTTAAACTCACTGGTCTGTAATTCTCTGACTTATTTCTTGAACCCTTTTTAAATAATGGTATGATGTTTGCTTCTTTCCATTCAAACGGAACAACTCCCTCTTTTAATGACAAGATGAATACTATTGCATTCAGCATGTTGAATACTATTGCATTCAGCATGTAATATAAACATGATATTTCAGGTGAAACATTCTAATTAAACATGTAACAGCCAAATTATATTAATAAATTATAGTTCATTATAACATGTTTAGCCAGTAATTTATATGAATTTGATTAATTAGCAGTAGTTATCTTATTTAAATATATTGGCTTAATATTGCTAACTTGTTTGTACCGTGAAAACCAGTGCAATCTGTAAACGTATCTGAATATTTCATGCAATCAATTGAATGTACAAATGAAAGATTACTGAAACTGTTGTTTATCACTGGTATGTAACTTGTTCTTTCAGTACTTCGGTTGTCAGCTGACTGCCACAGAGGTCAGAGTGCACATGTGTAGTGCTGTCACCAATGGCAACCACTGGCTACCGAAAGGAAATGTACACAGATCACAAACATCGATATTGTCACCATCAGTGGTGAAGCTTTGTTACAATTGATTCATGCAGTGCATGCTGGGAAGTCAGTTGTGGGAATAAATTCATTGCATGGCACCATTTTGTTTGACTTGTGATGACACGATATTGTCACCTTCAGTTGTGAAGATTCGTTACAGTTGATGCCTGCAATGCCTGCTGGGAAGTCAGTTGTGAGAATAAATTAATGTTGTGGCACGATCTTGTTTGACTTGTGATAACACGTCTATAGCCGGGAATATTAGTGACTGGTTATGTTGTGAGAAAGTGGACCTATTTGTGCAGACCTCGCGCCTAAGATATTAGGACCAATGTGGACCAGAAGAAATGTTTTGTTGGGGGCTTGGCTCTGACTATTCGTTCACCTATTGACGACTGTCTATAGCCATGTACTCATTTAGACAGCTCAGTGAACTGTCTATAGCCATGTACTCATTTAGACAGCTCAGTGAACTGTCTATAGCCATGTACTCATTTAGACAGCTCAGTGAACTGTCTATAGCCATGTACTCATTTAGACAGCTCACTGAACTGTCTATAGCCATGTACTCATTTAGACAGCTCACTGAACTGTCTATAGCCATGTACTCATTTAGACAGCTCACTGAACTGTCTATAGCCATGTACTCATTCAGACAGCTCACTGAACTGTCTATAGCCATGTACTCATTTAGACAGCTCAGTGAACTGTCTATAGCCATGTACTCATTTAGACAGTTCACTGAACTGTCTATAGCCATGTACTCATTTAGACAGCTCACTGAACTGTCTATAGCCATGTACTCATTTAGACAGCTCACTGAACTATCTATAGCCATGTACTCATTTAGACAGCTCACTGAACTGTCTATAGCCATGTACTCATTTAGACAGCTCACTGAACTGTCTATAGCCATGTACTCATTTAGACAGCTCACTGAACTGTCTATAGCCATGTACTCATTTAGACAGCTCACTGAACTGTCTATAGCCATGTATTCATTTAGACAGCTCAGTGAACTGGAACAATGTGGAGAATCAGGTGTTTACAATAAAACATTAATTAATGAAAATACATTACATTAGTGAATATAATTATTACAATGCAGGTATTAGGTAAGATAATTATTCTGTTCTGCAGATTAGTAGAAGGTGGGTCATGTCAGCACACCACGTTATTCACCAAAACCACGTAGTACTTTGATTCAAAACTGTGTTCTACGGTAGCCTATATACATCGAGCATATGAACCCGCAAATTGAACTCATTTGCGTCGATATGCCCCAGTCGTGTGTGGATATGCCCCAGTCGTGTGTAGATATGCTCCAGTCGTGTGTAGATATGCTCCAGTCGTGTGTATATATGCTCCAGTCGTGTATAGATATGCTCCAGTCATGTGTGGATATGCCCCCATCATGTATAGATATGCCCCAGTCGTGTGTGGATATGCTCCAGTCGTGTGTGGATATGCCCCAGTCGTGTGTAGATATGCCCCAGTCGTGTGTGGATATGCTCCAGTCGTGTGTAGATATGCTCCAGTCGTGTATAGATATGCCCCAGTTGTGTGTAGATATGCTCCAGTCGTGTGTGGACGTGCCCCAGTCGTGTGTGGATATGCCCCAGTCGTGTGTAGATAGGGGCATATCTACACACGACTGGGGCATATCCACACATGACTGGAGCATATCCAGTCGTGTGTAGATATGCCCTAGTCGTGTGTGGATATGCCCCAGTCGTGTGTGGATATGCTGCAGTGCAGTACGCTTATTTACACACCGTGACGTCATGACGTAGATGTTACAACTATGTGGATACTCATCAACTTACCCATATTTAATTATGGAGGGGTGTGACAGGAACCCAGGGGGTGTGACAGGAACCCAGGGGGTGTGGCAGGAACCCAGGGGTTGTGACAGGAACCCAGGGGTGTGACAGGAACCCAGGGGGGTGTGGCAGGAACTCAGGGAGTTTGACAGGAATCCAAGGGGTTTGACAGGAACCCGGGGGGTACTCAAAGCATTGCCAGTATATAATCGTTGATAATTTGTCTAACTGAACCTCCATAAAAGCATTTTAGACGTCTGTCAAAATGATACCTTTTCAAGTCGAGTGCCTTGAAATATACACCATTGATCGTGTAAAATATACACTGTTCCATGATACAGAGTAATTCACTAACATATTTGATTCATAGATCAATGGGACCTCTCACTGTCTACCCTTTTTGTGTAACTATTTACCCTTGCGTTGTGTGCGTCGACGTGCGTTGACACGGAAAACATACATAACACGTGGACTTTGTCTCGAGGGTGGTCTGTAGTGGAAATGTATTGAGTAATGTAATTGAGAAAGACCAATATCACGCATCCACTTCACCAAATGTAGACCATTGTGTTATATAAACTACAGCTGGTTATGTTGATGTTATTTATATGGGCGCATTTGACCCCAAACATTTGACTCTTCCGGGGTCCTACAGTCGACGAAGCACGCCGATGTGACACCCGTATTGAAGACACGTGATTATGACGTCAATGTACTGTCCAACTATCGCCCCATCTCCAACATATCGTTTGTGGCGAAGACAGCAGAGCGCTTCGTCGCACGGCAATTACAACACGTCCTCGGTGAAAACGGCATATATACAGTTTACCAGAGGGTATATCGACCATGTCATAACGCTGAGACGGCGCTCTTGCGCATCCACACTGATGTGGTACAGTCGATGGACGCACGTCGGGGCGTACTTCTGGTGCTACTGGACCTTTCTGCTGTGTTTGACACACTTGACGACGCTGTACTGCTGCGATGTCTGCACGGTTATGGTATGTGTGGCGACACACATGCTTGGCTGACGTCCTACCTCCAGGGCCGAACCTCTGTGGTGCGCGTCAAGAAAGAAGTCTCGGAGAGCAGTGTCATCAGGACTGGAGTTCCGCAAGGGTCGGTCCTCGGACCAATACTCTTCCACGTCTACATTGCGCCACTAGTGAAGCTTGTCCAACAACCCGGTATACAACAACATCTGTATGCCGACGACACGCAGTTCTATGTCGACTTCCCACCAACGAAGCACGCAGATGCACTGGCGCGTGTGGAGGCCTGTGTCCGAGACGTGAACATTTAGCTCTGTGACAATGGCCTAATCCTCAACGGGACCAAATCGCAGGCCATTGTCATAAGATCACCAGCCTCTGGCGCCAATAACAATAACACGCATTGACATCTGCAGTCAGCTTGTGGCGACATCTGCCGTCGTCAGAGATATTGTATTCGCCATTGACGCCGGAGAACCTGTACCGAATTTCACGCCTACATGACACACTATCGATCGATACAACCAAGTGTCTAGTGCATGCATTATTTACTTCCAGAATTGACCCAAAAAAACGGACCCTTCTTCGAAGGTTCAATCACATCAGAGACAATGACAAGTTCAAAAACATAAAAATTTATCATGGCAAAACTAAACAAGAAAGGGATCAAAAAAGCTCTATGAAGAAGCAAAGAGGCAGGAAGCTGCAGACAAGTCCAGGGAATACCTGTACAGAGTCAGGGGTCCACCATGGGAAAGAAAAATAAGAAAGATAAGGAAAAGCCAGTAAAGACTACACATCCACCTAGAATGACTGATTGTAAAACAAATGTTAATAAAATAAGCTTAATGACATAGGCAACATTATGTGTTTTTATACCAATGCTGACCAACTAAGGAACAAGCAAAATAAATTTGAACAAAGAATTAAAGAACTGAAACCCCACATAATTGCAATTAATGAGGTAAAACCAAAAAACCTCAAATGCACTGTAACCATACCAGAATTTTCCTTAGAAGGGTATATATTGTTCTAAAAAATATAGAAAATAATGAAGGTAGGGGTATTATAATATACGGCCAAAGTCGTCCTACGAATTAGGCGGGGTGATCGACGTAGCATGACGGCAGCACTGAAACAACCCCACTGGCTGCCGGTGAAGTGGCGCGTTGAGTACAAACTGCTCGTTCTTGTATTCCGCACCCTTCTCGACCGGACGTCGACGTACCTGGCCTCGCTACTCACGCCACATGTGCCGCGCCCTTCATTACCAGACGTCGACGTATCTGGCCTCGTTACTCACGTCATATGTGCCGCGCCCTTCATTACCGGACGTCGACGTACCTGGCCTCGCTACTCACGCCACATGTGCCGCGCCCTTCACGACCGGACGTCGACGTACCTGGCCTCGCTACTCACGCCATATGTGCCGCGCCCTTCACGACCGGACGTCGACGTACCTGGCCTCGCTACTCACGCCACATGTGCCGCGCCCTTCTTGACCGGACGTCGACGTACCTGGCCTCGTTACTCACGTCATATGTGCCGCACCCTTCTTGACCGGACGTCGACGTACCTGGCCTCGCTACTCACGCCACATGTTCCGCGCTCTTCCTTCCGCCGACCGCGCTACTAACTGTTCCCCGCCACAACCGTGAACGGTGCGGCTATGAGGCGCCGTAGCGGCCAAAAGTGTGATGAAATGGCAAAACCTGTCGAGTCCTGCAAGAACCGTCAAGTTCTGCAAGAACCGTTGAGTTCTGTCTGCGAGAACAGTCGTGTCCTGCAAGAACCGTCAAGTTCTGCAAGAACCGTCGAGTTCTGCAAGAACCGTCAAGTCCTGCAAGAACCGTCGAGTTCTGCAAGAACCGTCGAGTTCTGCAAGAACCGTCGAGTTCAGCAAGATCCGTCGCGATCGTTCTGTTTTCGAGAGGTTACGAAGGCGAGCCGAAGACGCGTGATTCCCCAATTACTGCCAAAGAAGTAGAGACTACATTCGCGAGGTTCAACAACAATGACTATTTCCATGCAAACTTCTGAAGTACGCACCTGTCGAACTGTCCAGACACGTTGCCGACATGTTCAACGAAGTCTTCGAGAAACATCTCCCACTGGAAGTAGGTACAGGGCTGCTTGCGGTCACCGCTTTCCCTTCCATGTGGTCTCTTTGGCTGCGAACACAACACGTCAGCGAGCAACTCAGATTGCGCTTATATAACGCATTCGTGCGCCCAGTGTTATTGTAGAACGCGGTGCGTGGGGCCTGACGGTTTAGGAAACAGAAAACTAAATAACTTCCATCGGAAGCAGCACTGCTCACTCATCGGGATTCAATGACCACAGAGGATAAGCAACGTGAAGTAGTATGAACGCTGTCGGCGCCGTCAAATAAACACAGATGTGATGGACACGCGACGGCGCCTCTTCGGCCACATCCTACGTATGGACGAATAGGCGCCCGCAAACCAAGCAATGTCCGCCTACTTCCAAACGGAATCATGTCGACATGTCTACATTGTCACGTGAAATCACCACTTGCAGAAGCATATTATATGACACTGAACTATCTCATAAAACTTTTGTCGATTCAGTGTCTGAACTTTCTACACAAATCACCACTCTTGTGTCATCACTGCTACCGGTACTTTCTTCACTGAACGTGACGCCAGCCGCAACGACTTCAGCTTCTATATCTTCTCCAACACATGCCATACGTGAGATGTCTCCGAAATCTGCCGTATCTACTTCTTCAAGAGTTCGATCTGCCCCCAAGGCAACTGCTCCGTCGAACATGGCTATTATTTCTTCACGATCCGCCGTGTCTCCAGTTATTTCGTTCTCCAATTATTTCTTCACGATCTGCTGTATCGACCTCTCCAACTACTACTTCTTCACGATCCGCTGTGTCGACAACTGCAACTTCTCTTTCAAGACCCGCTGTGTCGACCTCGACAACTACTTCTTCATGATCCGCTGTGTCGACCTCTGCAACTACTTCTTCACGATCCGATGTGTCGACAGCCACTCTGTCAACTACTACAGCGTCTACATCTATCACTGGTAGCACTACTTCGCCACTGTGGACAACAGTAATCTCCTAAAAGTCTCGCAACACTGTTAAACCACTGACATCTAATCGTAAGTCACACACCATGACCGCAGGAAACTCTTCCAAGTGTAGTCTTAAGTGTGCACCGGTGCGACTCGTACCTGCGGAGTACTTTCTCACAGGATTTCATGCTGACACAACTTGTGAAGAATTATATACATCCGTGTCATAAACTTTGAGTTTAAAATGCTCATGTGAGCGATTACCAACCTGACACAACTCATTTTCTTCCTTCAAGCTGTGTGTTGACATTCCTAAAACTAACTCACTTTATGACGCTGATCTCTGGCCTGCTGGAACAAAGATTGGACGGTATTTCTCATCTAGGAAACACACACTAACAGATTCAACCCACTAATAGACTTTCCCCTCCGTATTGCTTCCTTTAACTCCAGAAGTATACGGAACAGTGCTTTTGACGTGAGTTGACATCTTAAACTCTTTAGATATACTTGCTGTGCAGGAACACTGGCTCTCTAAACAGAGCCTTTCTTTTCTTAATTCTGTTCACTCTGACTTTAACGCCAGAGGAATTACTTCTATTGATTACGGTGATGGTTTGAGTGGACGTCCTCATGGTGGACTCTGCTTTTTATGGAGGCGTTCACTCGACCCCTTTATTGAACCGTTGATTTATGTTGATGAGAAGAGACTCCTGGGTCTAAAAATTACCAACTCTAATGCCACTATTCTACTTCTTAATGTCTATCTACCATATCAGACTGATGACAATGCTGATGAATATCTAGAAATTGTAGGCAAAATCCAGGCCATAGGCGATTCATTTGAATCAACCAATATATTCATCATTGGTGATTTTAATGCGGATATTAAGAACCCCACTTTTTTACTCCATCTCTCAATGCTTTTATAAACGACTGTCACCTTATCGCAAGTGACACATTGCTTCTCCTCTCTGATGCTTTTACATATGTTAGTGATGCGCACGGCTCAAGGAGTTGGCTCGACCACGTGCTCACCACCCACTCTAGTCACTCATCAATATCTGATATGGAAGTTAAATATGATTGTGTCTCTTCCGACCACTTACCTCTATGCTTTTCTATATATGCCAAGTTATTACCTTCCTCTGAAGCCACCGTACATGAACGAATTCAAGCACCTCGTCCTGTGTGGAATGCTGCCTCCCCCAGGATCTCCATAACTATCATACACAAACTGGTTTGCTTTTATCTGCTATTGATGTACCTCATGAGGTTTTAAGATGTACTAACCCTAATTGTAATGATGAAGCCCATCGCACTTTGCTAAGCAATCTTTACAACGATATTATAAAATTACTCAAAGACGCTGCCGAGGTAATCACTACTAACAACACGTCTTCTAAGTATACTGTTCTTGGCTGGAACGACCTAGTCAGAGACTCCCATCAAGATGCTAGAGAATCCTTTCTCTTCTGGCGTTCTGCTGGAAGTCCTCGCCATGTTCCCTTGTATGATATAATGAAAATTAGACGCGCTTATTTTAAACGCAACAAAAGACGCTGTGAAAAAAATGCTGAAATTCTTAAAGCTGAAAGACTCGCTTCTAAACTATGTAATAATGACTTCAAAAACTTCTGGAAGGACATAAAACATATGAATAACGCCAGGTTGCCAAATTCTAGCAATGTTGGTTGTGCTTCCGGTGTCGAAAATGTAAAGAATATGTGGCTTCATCATTACCAGTCCCTACTTAACTCTATACCTGGCTCTCCAGTCAACATCAAGAAGATCAATGAATACTGTAGCAATGTACAGCTTAATGTTCAAATGATTGTTAATGTTAAGGAAATTCAAGATATAATACAAGCAATGCCTGTAGGCAAAGCCCCGGGTTATGATAGTGTAAGTAACGAACATTTTAAATATGCGAATTAAAAACTTCATGTTCTCATGTCACTTTTATATAGCAGCATGTTAATTCACGGTTTTTTACCGGATGCTATGATGATTACAATCATAGCCCCCATAATTAAAAATAAGGCGAGTGACCTGTCTGATAACAACAACTATCGACCCATTGCTCTAGCCACAATTGCCAGTAAATTATTTGAATCCTTGATATTATCCAGGGTCTCTACTTTTTTTTTATCTACATGTGTAAACGAATTTGGATTTAAAAAGCATCACTGAACTGAAATGCTCATATTTTTATTAAAATAACTCTTTCGACACTACATAGCGAATGGCTCATCTATGTATGTTACTATGCTGGATGCCTCTAAGGCCTTTGACAAAGTCAATCATAGTAAGCTATTCACCAAGCTAATTGACCGGGGATATCCTTCTTTTAGTGTTCGCATTTTTATTACTGGTACAGAACCCAGAAATTCACTGTCAGATGGTGTTGTAGCTTCTCAGAATTTTTTACCGTTTCAAACGGTGTTAAGCAGGGTGGAATCCTTTCTCCACATCTTTTTAACGTTTACATGGATGACTTAAGTGTAAATTTGAATAAATTACAAATTGGCTGTCTTTATGCAGGAACCATAATGAATCATTATGATGTATGCCGATGACCTTTGTGTTTTTTCACCTAGTGTTGCGGGGTTGAGAAAACTCACAGATTGTTGTGCCGAGTATGGCAATATGTTTGATATAACATACAACGCCAACAAATCTTTCTGTATGGTTATTGATAATAAACCTAGGGACAAGAAAAATATTCATCCTGTTGTTGTCAATAACCATACACTACTTTACACTGCAAAATGTAAACACCTTGGCCATATTATAAACAATAATCTTACTGATAATGACGATATTGCCAGGCAGAAAAGATGTATCTATGCTCTGACTTCCGGCTACTTGGACTTGGTGCAGCGACTTGAATTTGGTGTAGATCATTTACAGAAAAACGCGGTATATCAAATAGAATAAGTATTACTATTGCATATATATTATACACAAACGTATTGTAGACATATATTAGGAAACAGGTTTTGTTAATTATTAGTCAGAGGGAGTATTTTAGAGTAAGTTAGTTTCGGATTCTGTCAGGGAATTCAGCGAGCGTTAATAGGGTTGTTTACCATCCGAAAATTTAGATAGCATAGTGAATAGTCAGTAACATTGGAATATTGGTTAGAATAAGTATTAGTATTATACATATATTGTTCACCAACTTCTTGTAGACATATATTAAGAAACCGTTTTTGTTAACAGAGGTAGTATTTTTTCCCGGATTCAAACTCAACGAGTGATAAAAGGGAGTTTGCTTACAGGTCGTGAATTCAACCCGTGCATCGAGCTATCGTTTACATTGGCTAATTCGCTAGGTGGCGGGTTTTTTTCCTCATGCGAGGTTAATAGAAGACACAGTTAGCAAGTATATTAGCCTAAAGTGTTCTTTTGATCACAAAAACAGCCTTATTCAAGGCTAACGTAGCAAACTAATTAAAACTAAATTGTATGATGGCGCCGTGCAAACGGCAGTTAAAGGCCACAAGGCACTTAATTTGTGGCAGTTGCAGTAACTGGGTGGACTTCGTCAAGTCTGGGTGCGAGAAGTCCTGGGCTGAGGTCCAGGCAGATAGTTTTAGTTTTGAGTGTAGGGGATGTACGAAGATGAAGGAACTAGAGGTGGAGTTGGAAGAGCTGAAGCTGCTCGTTGTGGCAATGGTGGGAAGGGAACAGGGGGGTTGTGCCAGTAGTTCCGGTGGGGGAACAGTAGACGATAAAGTGGGGAAAGACACAAGAGATGCTAGGGAGAGCTCACCGCAGCCTGGGAGGAAGCTGAGAGGAGGGAAGGTGACAGGTCGTAGGTAGACAGGGCGTAAGGAGACGGGAAGGAAAGGAACGGGAGGGAAGACAACCGGAGTGAAGGAGAGGGGAGTAGGGGAGACGGGAGGGAAGGAGAAGGGAGTGGGGGAGACGGGAGGGAAAACAACCGGAGTGAAGGAGAGGGGAGTGGGAGAGACAAGAGCAAAGGAGTGGGAAGTGGGGGAGACAGGAGGGAAGGGGTCAGGACAGAATGTGATGGAGGGGATCGAACGGAAGAGTTATTCTGCAGCAGTGATAGAGGGGGTGAGGAAGAGAGCGAGGGTGTTTGTGGGGGATTCGATAGTTAGGAAGACCGACAGAGTCTTAAACAAGGGAGATGATGTGGTGGTCTGCTTGCCTGGAGCCAAAATAGAGGCGATAACTGAGAGGGTAAAAAACATCGTAGGTTCGGGTAAGGGTGGATCTGTTTTAGTACACGTAGGAAAAAATAACGTAGAGAGTGAGGGTACAACTGCCATAGTTAGGAAATATAGGCAGTTGGTCAGAACATTAAACAGACGCGGGTTGAGCAGGTAATACTGTCAGGGATTTTACCTGTAATGAGCAGGAGGGGTAACAAATATCGAAATTGTCGGGGGATGGCAATTAACATGTTAGTCCAGAAGCTATGTAGGGACGAGGAAGTTGGATTTGTGGATTTATGGGGAAGTTTTGTTGGGAGGGCTGATGTGTACATGAAGGATGGGCTTCATTTAAGTGGAAAGGGGGCGGCAGTATTCGCGGACAAACTTTCAGCAGCAGTAGATAGTGACTTGGGTACAATGACAAATATTTTTGGAAGTAAACATTCTTTAAACTAGAAGTGCAGGGGGGTTACCTAGAGGTGTCTCAAGCAGAACAAGAGGCCACTAGCACAGATAAACCAATATCAAATCATCCGAAAAACATATCTGAAAAAGGTTATAGATGCGTATGTTTAAATGCAAGGAGCATAGTAAATAGGAAAAACGAATTAAACATTATGGTAGAAGATATTGACCCTCACATAATTGGTATAACTGAATCATGGGCCAACATAGATATAACAGATGCTGAATTAGGACAGACAGGATATGTAATGTTTAGGAAAGATCGAATAGGAAGAAGGGGCGGGGGAGTTATTTTATATGTTAAAGAATCTATTCAGGCTTATGAAATAAAACTAGAAAGGGAAGCAGATTGTGATGAAGCTGTTTGGTGCAAAATTGTTTCAGGAAATTCAAAATTAACTATTGGATTAGTTTACCGAAGTCCAAACGTAAACGAAGAGGACAACACAAAAATAAAAAAACGCTATAAAGGAAGTTAGTAAAGGGAAATGTATCATAATGGGAAATTTTAACCATGGACACATACAATGGAATTCTCTAGAGAGCACAGGGATTGAGGACCAACAATTTCTATTTTTATTCCAGGATTGTTTTCTTACTCAGCACGTACTAGAACCAACCAGGGGAGAAAATGTATTAGATATAGTTTTGTCATCACAGAAAGAATTAGTGGACAATGTAAAACTATTTGAACCATTGGGTAATAGTGACCATAATCAAATACATTTTGACATCAATGTAAAATCAGAAAGTAAAAAAATGAAAACGTACAAGAGAAACTTCCACAAAGGTAACTACAAAGATATGAGAAAATACTTAGCAAAGCTAGATTGGAATAACATGCTGATGAATAAGACCGCAATTGAATATTGGAATATTCTAAAATATGAAATTGAGAGTATCATCGATAAATTTGTTCCCTTCCAAAAACAAGGAAAACGGTGTAGAAAGAAACACTTGTCAAAAGAGGCTATTAGAAAAATAATGCTAAAACAAACTATGTGGAGGGTTTATAGGCGTTCCAGAAAGGAAGAAGACTATGCAAAATACAAAGAGGCACTTAATGCAGCTACAACTGAAATCAGACAATCTAAAAGAAGCTATGAGCAAAAACTAGCATGTAACATAAAAAATGACAGCAAGAGTTTGTATGCATATGTCAGGAGTAAACAAAACGTACAAGACAAGGTTGGACCTCTAGAAGACAGTGCTGGAAATATAATATCACAGGGGTTTTTAATGGCGGAAGACCTAAATGGTTACTTCAGTTCAGTGTTTACCAAAGAAGATATTAGTTCATTACCATTTGCTGATGCTAAATTTCAGGGGGCTAAATCTGACTATTTAGGTCCGTTAGTTGTAACTCCAGAATTTGTAGCTAAGAAAATAAAGGCAATGAAAGATAACAAATCACCGGGAGTGGATGGGATTCCTCCAAAATTACTAATGGAAACAGTAGAACAAATCAGTATACCACTTGCAAGAGTATTCAACTTGTCATTAAAAGAGGGAGTTGTTCCGTTTGAATGGAAAGAAGCAAACATCATACCATTATTTAAAAAGGGTTCGACAAATAAGTAAGAGAATTACAGACCAGTGAGTTTAAAGTCAGTGATTTGTAAATTATTAGAAAGGTTAATTAAAGACCATATAGTGGACTTCCTCGTTAAGCATAAATTATTAAATTCATCTCAACATGGATTCCTTAAAGCGAGGTCATGCTTAACAAATATGTTATGTTTTTTGGAAGAAATTACTAAGTGGATAGACGTGGGATCGCCAGTAGATATTATCTACTTAGATTTTCAGAAAGCTTTTGACAAAATGCCACATCAAAGATTACTACTTAAATTAAAAGCCCATGGTATCGGGGATAGCATAACTGACTGGATAGAACAATGGCTGACTGACAGAAGACAACGAGTTGTAGTAGATGGAGAAGTTTCAAATTGGAAATCGGTTTTGAGTGGGTACCTCAAGGATCAGTATTAGGACCTACATTATTCTTAATTTATATCAATGACTTGGACGACAGTATAACAAGTAACGTACTGAAATTTGCGGATGACACAAAACTGTTTAGAAAGGTTAATACTGATGGTGATAAACAACATTTACAAAACGATCTAGACAGATTAGTGAAATGGTCTGAGAAATGGCAGATGCTGTTCAATTTTGGGAAATGTAAATGCCTACATACAGGACATGGGAACTTGAATGTAAACTATAAAATGGGAGATACTGTTTTGGGTACTACTGTAAAAGAAAAGGACTTAGGAGTTACAATAAGCGCTGATATGAAAGTTTCACAGCAGTGTGGTATTGCAGCTTCAAAGGGTAATACAATTCTTGGATTGATTAGAAGAAACATAACATACAAGGGAAAAAGTTAATTATACCTATTTATAAAGCAATAGTTAGACCTCATTTAGAATACTGTATACAAGCATGGAGACCATATCGTAAGAAGGATATAGATACGCTTGAACGCATACAAAGGAGAGCAACTAAAATGATTCCAGAACTTAGAGACCTTAGTTATGAAGAACGCCTGAAAGAATGTGGTTTAACAACTCTAGAGACAAGGAGGTTAAGGGGATTGAAGTTTTTAAGATATTGAATGGGTATGAAAATATTGATAGAAATATGTTTTTCTCACTCAAGAAGGATAGCAGAACTAGAGGACATGAGGTAAAATTAGTAAAGGATCAATGTAGATTGGACATCAGGAAGCACTCGTTCTCACAGAGGACAATAAATGAATGGAACAAATTGTCTACAGATTGTGTAACTGTTAGCAGCGTGAATATGTTTAAAAACACGGTTGACACATATCTCAGGAGGGCGGGTTATAAGTAGATGAACATTGTTGGACTCTCGATAAGCCAATGGCTTCCTTGTCCACTTGCCATCTGGGCCTTTGGCTTGGATGGCAAATCTTGTTAAATCTTGCTCAGGCAAATGCTTTAGCCAGAAAATTTTACTTATGCAACAATTCCATTAAAACAACTTTATTTAATTCATACTGTGGTTCAATGTACACCTCAAGTCTTTGGTGTCATTTTAAAAAACAGAGTCTGAAAGGTATTACTGTCGCTTATAACAACAGTTTTAGAATTATACACAACCTGTCACCCCGCTGTAGTGCAAGCCATATGTTCGCTACTAATTATGTTAAATCCTTTAATGAACGTATTCGCTCATCAATTTTTAGCCTTTTATGCCGGTTGGAAAAATCCGACAATATATTTTTTGTGAATTATCTTCACACATTTATTTATTATCGAAATCCATTGATTAAACATTGGATTGATCAATTGTATGCTTTTAATTCATGATGTTTGTACTTTTATACAAATATATTTTTTATCCTGACTTATCTTATATATATTTTTATTACACGTCATGTATGTATATTTATATATATATATTTTTCTCACTACATGTACCTCTACTGTTCATCATGTGTGTATATTTATGTTTTTTTACCTGTATGTTTTTATAATATTATGTGCTCTTGCCTGAAATAAAACATTATTATTATTATTATGCGAAGAAAGTAATTTAAGCGGCTTGAGGATGAACATTTCAAAAACAAAAATAATGGTGGAAGACAACACCCCAATATACGTTAATAACACTCACATAGAGAAAGTGGAGAGTTACGTATACCTAGGCCAACGCTTCAGCCTTAGGGACAAGAACCAAGACAAGGAAATCCTACGACGAATCACAGCCGGCTGGACAGCATATGCAAAACATCGTGACATCTTCAAAAGTAACTTTGCTATCTGTATAAAAAGAAAGGTTTACAACTCGTGTGTACTGCCAGCTATGACATACGGTGCTGAAACATGGTCACTCACAAAACAAGCTCAGAAAAAACTAGGGCCGCGCAGACAAAACTGGAGAGGAGTATGCTTAATATAACATACCATGACAGAAAGACAAACACCTGGGTGAGAGCAAAGACAGGAGTCACAGACGTGATAAAAACAACCAGAAGAATGAAGTGGTCCTGGGCAGGACACATCAGCCGACTCAAAGATGACAGATGGACAAAGCGCATTACCACCTGGAAACCATACGGAAGGAAGCGATTACGAGGAAGACCAGCAAAACGATGGAGAGCCGATTTGGATGAGTATTGGTATGAAACCACCTGGCAGAGAACAGCACAAGATAGGAAAACTTGGAAACAACATGCTGAGGCCTTTGCCCAACCACGGGACAATACGGCTGATATATAGATAGACAGAAAAGCCCATTATAAAAACAAATAGGTTTAAAACATAGATAGGTAGAAAAAAGTAAGTTAAAATATAAATATATGTTCAACATATCAATAAGGTAAACATATATAATAATACATAATAATATAATATATATACATACATATACATACATACGTACATACATGCATGCATGCATACATACATAATACATGCATACGTACGTACATACATACATACATACATACATACATACATACATGCATATATATATATATATATATATATATATATATATATATATATATATATATATATATATATATATATATACTTATATATTAGTGACAATTAGTTTCAATGGGTTCACAGGAAGACGGCAATGAACCATGTGACCACCATGCAATATAACACATTGACATTATGTATATTGTAATAATTTTGTATGTTAAAGTATTGTTATAAATTATTGTTAAATAAGCATACTACTAAAACTAATATATATATATATATATTAGTTTTAGTAGTATTTATATATATATATGTATGGTGATCACATGGCTCATTACCGTCTTCCTGGGACCCCACTGAAACTAATTATCATTACTCGAGGCAACGAATTGAGGAAGTTTGTTCTATTGTAACAGTAATAATATGTTATAGTGTGAATGCCTAAAATCAAATACACATTGACAAGCTTACCAGCCGAAACAATATATATATATATATATATATATATATATATATATATATATATATATATATATATATATATATATATATATATATATATATATATATATATATATAATTATTTAAATATATATATATATAATAAAAATAATTATATATATAATATATATATGTATTATATATGTATAATTATTTAATGTTGTGTGTGCGTGCGCGTGCGTGCGTGCGTGTGTGTGTGTGGTCAACACTTTTCCCAAAACGCTCAACAGGGCGATGCCGCTATAATTGTTGCAGTCAGTGCGGTCAGTGCGGTCAGTGCGTTCAGTGCGGCCAGTGCGTTCAGTGCGGTCAGTGCGGTCAGTGCGGTCACCTTTGTTTTTGTACAAGTTGTTATTATTCGCATCGTGCATGTCCCGATGAACTGCGCCCTCTGTCGAGTAGAGGCAGAGAAACCAGCGCTGCTGTGGTGCAGGTTTCCCGTGCTTGGTGATTTCAGGTGGTCTGGCGTCTTTTCCACTGGCGAGTGAGTCGCTGGCTGTACACAACCCTTCCACTGTTGGTACAGTAACTAGCTCTTCCATAACGGGTAAGCTCACAATGGTGTCTAGTGCATCCTTGGTGATTATATTTCCCTGGGGTAGGCCTACAGTTCGAGGTAGTGCTTCACACATCTCTTCATGTCTACATCGCAGTCGGTGATGACCTCCTCTCACTTTGTTTTCAGTATATACATTGCCTTCTTCCTGCCGTCATTCAGCCCCTAATGTTCCCGTGTCGGAAGACAACTGGGTGCAGTGGCAGAGTTGCAGTCAATAGTGCCAATAGTGGCAAAGTCTGTTGGACTTTGTTCCGAGCAGCTCTTAGTGTGTTCACGTTCTTTTTTGGTTTGGTCTCTCTTAAAGTTGACGAAATTAGGTATGTTTGCTTCGTACCAGTAAGAGTTTGTACTCACTGTACCGTTGTGTCATTTAGTGCCGTTGTTGTACAAGGTGTGTATTGGTGGGGCCTGTTGCGCAATGCTACGTTTATGTAGCAATAGAACAAAAACCACATATTATGGTTGATAAAATGGCGATGCCCTTTAATTACATATAGTAAAACTGTGATATGCATGACATTGAGCATTGCCGACGACCTAACTAGATATTAAAAGCAATTCCCCTTTCCTAGTAACAATGAGTTGTACATATATGTCGATGGGGATTACCCATGATTAACTAGCTAAGCGTAATAAATGTGGGGCCCAGAAACCACCCGTACAAACCCGACACAAAGCACAGCAGACTCCAACGATAACAGTTGGTTCCTGGACAGGGCAGCAACTCACTGCCTCATGTGACGAGTGCGGGCCAACTCACTGCCTCCTGTGAGGAGTGCGGGCCAACCTCGCATTAAAATATCAAACGTCACTTTTGGAGCAAGAGAGGACCAAAGACGAGGAAGTAGCACGACTAGTGGTGTTCGCCGTTGTGTGTTGATTCAATGTCAGATCTACACAAAGCCGTAAGTAACACGACTAGTGGTGTTCGCCGTTGTGTGTTGATTCAATGTCAGATCTACACAAAGCCGAAAGTAACACGACTAGTGGTGTTCGCCGTTGTGTGTTGATACAATGTCAGATCTACACATAGCCGTAAGTTGCACGACTAGTGGTGTTCGCCGTTGTGTGTTGATTCAATGTCAGATCTACACAAAGCCGTAAGTTGCACGACTAGTGGTGTTCGCCGTTGTGTGTTGATTCAATGTCAGATCTACACAAAGCCGTAAGTAGCACGACTAGTGGTGTTCGCCGTTGTGTGTTGATTCAATGTCAGATCTACACAAAGCCGTAAGTTGCACGACTAGTGGTGTTCGCCGTTGTGTGTTGATTCAATGTCAGATCTACACAAAGCCGTAAGTTGCACGACTAGTGGTGTTCGCCGTTGTGTGTTGATTCAATGTCAGATCTACACAAAGCCGTAAGTTGCACGACTAGTGGTGTTCGCCGTTGTGCGTTGATTCAATGTTAGATCTACTCAAAACCGTAAGAAATTAATAAAAGTTGGGCAACTTCGGCCAAAGCGAATGCACTACAAACCACAAACAAAAAGCTAGCAGGTGCGTGCTAGTAGCAGGTGCGTGCTAGTAGCAGTTTCGTGCTAGTAGCAGGTGCGTGCTAGTAGCAGGTGCGTGCTAGTAGCAGGTGCGTGCTAGTAGCAGGTGCGTGCTAGTAGCCAGATATAATTCTGGCGGAAGAATTAGACACAGTTTGAGAAAAAAGCAATTAGTCGGACGACTCACCAGGTCAGGTGCTGAAACCCCCACACACACCCCCGTCACTGACTCACAGGGAAAGCCAAGTAATGAAGAAACATAGACAAGTACCATCGTGTATACAATACTATACATGCAGTAGCTGTGACTGGCGAGTCGGCCTACGACTGACTAAAGTATGACAGCGTGCCGCGAGAGAGATATCCTCGCATCCCGCTCCCGGCCCAAAGCTGAAAAGCAGGATATGGGGACACGCGCTCTACGTCCTTGACCAGAAGCTGATGAAAAGCTGGGCACGCCTCAGACTCACAAGAGGCTCACATCGCTGAGAGCATGGACAGAAAGTATAGGTGTACCTGCCTGTTAGTAGTATCACTGCAAATATACTCGTAGCACATAATACATATACACTTATAAATATACATATATACTCGTAGCACATAATACATACCCACTTATAAATATACATATATACTCATAGCACATAATACATACACACTTATAAATATACATATATACTCGTAGCACATGATACACACACACTTATAAATATACATATATACTCGTAGCACATAATACATACACACTTATAAATATACATATATACTCGTAGCACATAATACATACACACTTATAAATATACATATAAATATATGCAACTCACGTAAGTGACTCAAAGTGTTCGTTGATACAGCAAGTGTTGATAATAGATCATCTAGACAAGTTCCCCAGATCATTGGGTTTGCAACAAGGGGGTTGTCCGGTATTGTACCCAACCCCCGGCCACAAGCTGAAGAGCCGGGCAAACACCGGAGCCCCAAAGAAACCCCCCACCGAAAGACAAGGAAAGCTGCAATCCACCCAACGTCAGGCTGAGAAATATGGCAATGGAAACTGACAGTGGTTCGAAAGAGGTGATACGAATATATTTTTTGAAAGCGGAAGATTTCCAACGGCCCGTCCTTTGGATCGTCGGAAGATTTCCAACGGCCCGTCCTTTGGATCGTCGGAAGATCCCTGAGCTGAGGCGTGAGTAGCTGCCCCGATACGGAAGCTGTGTGCTTTTATAATGAGTTGATGGAGAGAGGCCCAAGATAACGAGGCAGACAGTCAGGAGTTTAGCTGTGAAGGGTGATGGGGGATAAATCACAGAACAAAGGGCCTTCACTTTGGCCCTTCCTGGCGGTGGACAGGGAGAGCGCCGCCACTGGGCAGTAGGCGTTCTGTGAGCTGACAGTGGACAGAGAGAGCGCCGCCACTGGGCAGTAGGCGTTCTGTGAGCTGGCAGTGGACAGAGAGAGCGCCGCCACTGGGCAGTAGGCGTTCTGTGAGCTGGCAGTGGACAGAGAGAGCGCCGTCACTGGGAAGTAGGCGTTCTGTGAGTTGGCAGTGGACAGAGAGAGCACCGCCACTGGGCAGTAGGCGTTCTGTGAGCTGGCGGTGGACAGGGAGAGCGCCGCCACTGGGCAGTAGGCGTTCTGTGAGCTGGCAGTGGACAGAGAGAGCGCCGCCACTGGGCAGTAGGCGTTCTGTGAGCTGGCGGTGGACAGGGAGAGCGCCGCCACTGGGCAGTAGGCGTTCTGTGAGCTGGTAGTGGACAGAGAGAGCGCCGTCACTGGACAGTAGGCGTTCTGTGAGTTGGCAGTGGACAGAGAGAGCGCCGCCACTGGGCAGTAGCCGTTCTGTGAGCTGGCGGTGGACAGAGAGAGCGCCGCCACTGGGCAGTAGGCGTTCTGTGAGCTGGCTGTGGACAGATAGAGTGCCGCCACTGGGCAGTAGGCGTTCTGTGAGCTGGCGGTGGACAGATAGAGTGCCGCCACTGGGCAGTAGCCGTTCTGTGAGCTGGCTGTGGACAGATAGAGTGCCGCCACTGGGCAGTAGGCGTTCTGTGAGCTGGCAGTGGACAGAGAGAGTGCCGTCACTTGGCAGTAGGCGTTCTGTGAGCTGGCGGTGGACAGAGAGAGCGCCGCCACTGGGCAGTAGCCGTTCTGTGAGCTGGCTGTGGACCGATAGAGTGCCGCCACTGGGCAGTAGCCGTTCTGTGAGCTGGCTGTGGACAGACAGAGTGCCGCCACTGGGCAGTAGTCGTTCTGTGAGTTGGCTGTGGACAGATAGAGTGCCGCCACTGGGCAGTAAGCGTTCTGTGAGCAGACAATGGAAATAGAGATGTGCGAACCAAAGTGGTGTTTTGCCTGTTGGAAAACTATGATGAGGGTGTTCGAAAGTACCGAGAGTTGTGACAAGTTGATGTTATTGTGGGACTTAGTGACTTCCCCGATGCGAAGGAAAGCATGAAACATGAGTAGGTAGATAGCTCGGACTAAACAGGCATGATATTATGTAAGAGAGGCCGGCGATGAGCCGTTACGGACGAGATGGCTGACATACGTGAAGTAAGAGAGGCCGGCGATGAGCCGTTACGGAGGAGATGGCTGACATACGTGAAGTAAGAGAGGCCGGCGATGAGCCGTTACTGAGGCGATGGCCGACATACGTGAAGTGAGAGAGGCCGGCGATGAGCCGTTACGGACGAGATGGCCGACATACGTGAAGTAAGAGAGGCCGGCGATGAGCCGTTACGGAGGAGATGCGCAATAAACGTACACAATAAGGGAACGGAGGAAGGAAACCATGGCTTCCCGGGGAAATAGATCACAGCAAAGTCATTTAACTGGGTTGTCCACTGGGAAACATCGCCCGGGTGGAAGGAGCCAAATATGCTGCAATGAAGGCGTCTGCACTGTTCCAAGGTAGGAATTCCGGCGGCAAGTGGTCTGGGTCGTGACTGAGCTAAGGGGACTACTTCTGTGCGGCCTCGTTCTGGAAACGAAACAGGGCATCAGCGATAACATTAGTTTTTCCGGGAATATATTTGTATGCAAAAAGCATGTTATGTCTCATAGAAACTACAGCCAGTTCCCTAATCAGGTTCATGATCGTGACGTCATTGGACGTGTGAGAATTAATCACAGATACGACACTCATATTGTCACACATAAACAGTAAGTGTGAGTTACCTAGACGAGTCGCCCATACACGGACAGACAAGTCGCCCATAAACGGACAGACGAGTCGCACATACACGGACAGACGAGTCGCCCATACACGGACAGACGAGTCGCCCATACACGGACAGACGAGTCGCCCATAAACGGACAGCTAACACTATAGGTAAAAGTTCTTTGATCGCGACATTGCTCGCAGACCAAGAACTGGGGAAGGATCCTTGGAACCACCGACTGTCCCAAATTGCAGCAGACCCAGACACACTGACATCTGACAACAGACCCAGACACACTGACATCTGACAACAGACCCAGACACACTGACATCTGACAACAGACCCAGACCCACTGACATCTGACAACAGACCCAGACACACTGACATCTGACAACAGACCCAGACACACTGACATCCGACAACAGACCCAGACCCACTGACATCCGACAACAGACCCAGACACACTGGCATCTGACAACAGAACCAGACACACTGACATCCGACAACAGACCCAGACACACTGACATCCGACAACAGACCCAGACACACTGACATCTGACAACAGACCCAGACCCACTGACATCTGACAACAGACCCAGACCCACTGACATCTGACAACAGACCCAGACACACTGACATCTGACAACAGACCCAGACCCAATGACATCCGACAACAGACCCAGACCACTGGCATCCGACAACAGACCCAGACCACTGGCATCCGACAACAGACCCAGACCCACTGACATCTGACAAGAGACCCAGACACACTGACATCTGACAACAGACCCAGACCCAATGACATCCGACAACAGACCCAGACCACTGGCATCCGACAACAGACCCAGACCACTGGCATCCGACAACAGACCCAGACCACTGGCATCCGACAACAGACCCAGACCCACTGGCATCCGACAACAGACCCAGACCCACTGACATCCGACAACAGACCCAGACCCACTGACATCCGACAACAGACCCAGACCCACTGACATCCGACAACAGACCCAGACCCACTGACATCCGACAACAGACCCAGACCCACTGACATCCGACAACAGACCCAGACCCACTGACATCCGACAACAGACCCAGACCCACTGACATCCGACAACAGACCCAGACCCACTGACATCTGACAACAGACCCAGACCACTGACATCCGACAACAGACCCAGACCACTGACATCCGACAACAGACCCAGACCACTGACATCCGACAACAGACCCAGACCACTGACATCCGACAACAGACCCAGACCACTGACATCCGACAACAGACCCAGACACACTGGCATCTGACAACAGACCCAGACCCACTGACATCCGACAACAGACCCAGACACACTGACATCCGACAACAGTCGAATACAGTTCGACGATGTCCACGTATTGGGAAGACAGAGAGATACTCCGTTGGAAGAGACGAGGAACAGTTTCCAGACGGCCAAATCATTTTTAACTTCCCGGTTTCAGGGATCAAATGTGATTTCCCCGCACCCCACTCGACACGCGACATTGAGCCTGCCGATAAGTGACTGTAAGGCGTGCAATGTTGCCTTCTTCCGGCGATTGCAAGCACTGATTGTACACAGAGGGTCCGAAAAAGATACAATCGTCCAATATATGTGACATGCGATGAACATGGAATTTAATTATAAGAATCCACTGCAACGCCTGAGCAAAAGACTCGAAAGTTTGGCACGAAGTGCTACACCCCATGTTAAGTGCTACACCCCATGTTAAGTGCTACACCCCATGTTAAGTGCTACACCCCATGTTAAGTGCTACACCCCATGTTAAGTGCTACACCCCATGTTAAGTGCTACACCCCATGTTAAGTGATACACCCCATGTTAAGTGCTACACCCCATGTTAAGTGCTACACCCCATGTTAAGTGCTAAACCCCATGTTAAATGCTACACCCCATGTTAAGTGCTACACCCCATGTTAAGTGCTACACCCCATGGGAAGACATTTATCAACGTAGTACTTGTCTTGCCATGTCATGCCGAGCAGTTTATGGTCGGCGGGGTGTAGAGGAATAATGGGGAAAGCGTCTTTGATGTCTGCCTTAGCCACAATTCACCTTTGTCCGATATCACGGATTATCGACACACAGTCGTCATAATGGACTTCTGAGTTATGTGAGAATTGACACTGTTATCCTTAGGAAAGCTGAGATCGTGTCATTCATTCATTCATCCCTTGACCGGGCTGATCGTAGGGATGCGCGCTAGGAAGCTTCCACAGAGATCTTTCTCCCTCTGGGGAGGTTGTGGGCAACATCGCATACTTCCCGTGGCTCTAGACCCGTCCACTCTCGAATGTTGTCCGTGTACATTTTTTTTGGTCTTCCTAGTTTTCTGCCGCCTTTGACCGTGCCTTGTAGTATTCCTTTGGCAAGTGTGTTGTGTCTGGTTGTATGACCGAACCATTGGCGTTTTCGGCGTTTTACTGTGGCCAAAAGCGGTTCTTGTGGTCCAGTGGCTTCGGTGATGACTTCATTACTGATATATTTGTTATGTCGTCTCTGAAAAATGTCATCTCAAATGCGGGTATTGTTCTTTCGGACTCGGCTTTCAGGGTCCAGCTTTCGCATCCTTATGTCAGCACTGACACAACCAGGCTTTTATAGAGTCGTATCTGTGCTGCTGTTGTTGATGTTGTTGTTGCTACATATCTTCTTGAGTCTTGAGGTCTTGAGTCTTGAGGTCTTGAGTCTTGAGGTCTTGGGTCTTGAGTCTTGAGGTCTTGAGTCTTGAGGTCGTGTACTAATCGAAATTGGCCGGGGACTTTCATGGGGAAAAGTCAAAGGGGAGAAAGCACTGCGCCTACTGGCGAAGTATATGTGTGAAAGGGCGGTGTAGTGTGGTAAATGGACCCGGGGTTCATTTACCACTGTGGTAAATGGACCGGGGGTTCCATATTCAATCGTGGTAAATGGACCGCGGTCGTGGAAAACGTACCTACTACCTTTTTAAACAAATTGTGTTATTTATTGGTTATTATTTATTGCTATATATTGACCCACTGGTTATAATATGTGCAACTTCCACGGCCCCGTGCTGTTGTTACGTTGTTTATATGGGGAGGGGTTCCGTTCTCAGTGGCCGTGGACAATGTACCCCCCTTACATGTGCCTACTGTCCTGAATAGAAATATCTCTAATACGTACAACGTACATAATGACTTCAAAATGGAGACCTTTAGAATAAACTTAATTCATTGATTGAAATGGATTTCTTCGTTACAGTAATAACCTATTCGGTCCATTTTATGTGGATCCATTTTCCACAGCGTAAAACGGACCGGGGCCCATTTATCACGATCCACTTTCCACCGAGAAAAATAGACCGGGATCCATTTTCAAATGTCCATTTTCAACGGTGGTCGATTTTTCATGGTGGGGGTCCATATTTCACAGTGGAAAATGGACGAGGGGGTCTATTCACCACGGGGGCCATTTACACTCTCACACCGGCAATACGACCGGCGGCTCCTTCTTGGGCTCCTTCTTGGGCTCCTTCTTGGGCTCCTTCTTGGGCCCCTTCTTGGGCTCCTTCTTGGGATCCTTCTTGGGCTCCTTCTTGGGCTCCTTCTTGGGCTCCTTCTTGGGCCCCTTCTTGGGCTCCTTCTTGGGCTCCTTCTTGGGCTAGTTTGTTGGTAACAATGAAATGATGACCAACGGCTGAAAGATGGTTGACATGGCCGTGGACGTGAGTGTTGACATGGCCGTGAACGTAAGTGTTGATATGGCCGTGAACGTGAGTGTTGACATGGCCGTGAACGTGAGTGTTGACATGGCCGTGACCGTGAGTGTTGGCATGGCCGTGAACGTGAGTGTTGACATGGCCGTGAACGTGAGTGTTGACATGGCCGTGAACGTGAGTGTTGACATGGCCGTGAACGTGAGTGTTGGCATGGCCGTGAACGTGAGTGTTGGCATGGCCGTGAACGTGAGTGTTGACATGGCCGTGAACGTGAGTGTTGACATGGCCGTGAACGTGAGTGTTGACATGGCCGTGAACGTGAGTGTTGACATGGCCGTGAACGTGAGTGTTGACATGGCCGTGAACGTGAGTGTTGCATGTTATTGTTGAAGGGATGCGGAAACCCACTGAAAAAACACGGACCAAGTGGTTCCTATCACGCCTCGCGAACCCTCGTAGATAAGTTGCCAGCCAGTGGGGAGCACTGGTGTTGGCAGGTTTGGGACTAGTGGTCTTGGCTTTGAGCATCCAGCAAGTGGCGCGGGGTGTCCCGTTGTCCGCAGGCGCTACATGCGTGCTTGAAGTGGCACTTAGTGAAGTGGCATTGCCCGGTGCTGTTCCGCCTGCGGCTGTCTGCGGATCCTGTCTGTCGGCGGTGGTCCTGAAAGGGCTGTTGTTGCGGCCTGTATGCCGCCGACCGGTTCGTGTCCCCACGAACCGCGTCCATGGCAAGGTCCCAATTGGTGGCATGCCAGGGCAGTGGCAGCACGAGGGCGTGGAAGCGGCCGAAACGTTTGTCGTACACCGCCAAGCCACACCACCGTGACGCTGGTGTGTGTCCATGGTGCGGCACATGTGTCCATGGTGCGGCACATGTGTCCATGGTGCGGCACATGTGTCCATGATGCGGTACATGTGTCCATGGTGCGGCACAGATACGTGAACATGGACGGTGCCTCTGTGGGATGGCGACGGTAATGGGGCGTTCCACGTACACACTGGCGTACGTGCACGCAGCCATTGTCCGACGGTGGTAATGGGTGTTGCCCGTGGTTGCGTCAAGGACATCTGTGGTTGCGTCAAGGACATCTGTGTTTGCGTCAAGGACATCTGTGGTTGCTGGTTGGGTGGAAAGACGGACCCGGCTCCTGTTGGTCGGTGGGGGGGTGGAGGGGTGGGAGGACCAACGAACCCAAGTCAATGTACTGGTGGACTCAGGACTAATTTGGGGGTCCATTTTAGCCCCCAACATCAGTAGGGAGTCATGGGCGACTCACCTTGCGCGGCCCCAAGCTGCGTTGTTCCCGCCATCTGCTGCAGGGCGCTGGCCAGCAATGTCTGGAGATCAGTGCCCTGGGAATCAAGTGCTGACGTCCCTGGCTGTGGCGTAGGGACAGGCTCATCGGGCGACGGCTCAGCGAGTGGCAACTGCAGGACGGGCGTCGTAGTCGCTAGTCCAGCGTGTTGCAGCTGTAGTGAAGCCGTGGTCGTCGGCGCCGGTGTAGATGACAGGGCGGCGTGAAGTCTCGGTTGAGTGCTGCTGGCTTGTGCTTCATAAAACTGCTGTTGTACGTCTTGCAGTTGTTGCCGCAGTGCCTGGTTAACGGTTTCCAATCGTCGGTGTCAGAGGACGAGCTGTCCGAAGACTCGTCCACTAGTCTGATTTTGGCCGTTCTTAGCTTTCGGCATAGCTGCAAATAGGAAAGCAAGGCAGCTTTCCGCCCAAGTGGATTAACCTTTGAACCAGCCTACCAAGCGGCTAGTCATCACCAGCTGATCGACCCCGTGTAATTGTGTTGCCTGCAATCAATAATAGCCTAGACTACTCAAGGTGAACACCGGACTATTCGGGAGACATGCGACCTCGAATACAGGCGTGTCATAGTAAGCATATACAAACAAACAGACTGTATTCGGAGGGTCGACACGTAGCAAACAGGCTATCCCCAAGCCTACTCGCACAGTTGGGCGCAGGCAGCAGTTCATATATGTGGTGGGAAATGATTTCCGCGCGGGTCAACAAATATAAGCCAACAATTAAGTGTCCCCCATCACATGATAGTTTTCTTACAACCAATTATAGTGCACGGTGCAACCTGGGAGCACGTGACAACCAGGAGAAGGCGGGGGGAGAGTTGCCGGGACCCCTAACGATAAACTTGAATATAGGCGCGGGAACAAATGGAATTGCAGTAAACAATATACTAGCATAGAGTTTATATTTAATTTTCAACAACAAGCTAATCAAACTTTGAGGTCATACGTGAGTAAATATAGTGTTTATTATAAACATAACACTAATCATTAGTCAAATGAAATGTTAACAGGGCCTAATGTGCATAGTCTTCTGTCAATGGCTCCGGAATAGGCTAGCGGAAATGATCGACATCCTTTAGAGCCCATCACAACATGTTCTGTCTCGCAACTGCATGCACTGGCACCATAGAGTATTTCATCACATCCATTATTCGTCGCATTATGCCTGCAGAATGTTAACAGGACCTAATGTTCATAGTCTTCTAGTTCCATCCACACTAGCGGGTCGATGCGCAGGTGTCGGGTAGTGACTGGCAATGGCTCTGGAACAGATGAAATGATCTCCTGCAATTCGTATTCTGCGATGTCATCCTTCAGAGGCCATCGGAACCTGTTCTGTCCCACAACTTGCATGCACTTCACCGCCACAGTTTTTTTCGTCACATCCATTACTCGTTGCATTATGCCTGGGTAGATTTTACCGTCGTATAAAATGACGCACGATTGACCAGTTCTGCAGTCTTCGGTGTCCTTGATGAGCTGCAACAGTTGGGGTCAGAGGTGGCGTGTGGTCGTGCGTTTGTGCAGCTTATATGATTATATTAGTTACTGTAGCAGCAGCGAAGTTAGAGTCTTGGAATATGTCTGTGTTCAATGGCCACAGACCTGCCTTCCTGAAGCCACTAACAGCATTCTGGACGGATGCCGCTTTTCTGTACGCCACATTAAGAATTTCGGCGACTTGCCATGTTGTCACTGGTCTGCCTACATGTTGTCACTGGTCTGCCTACATGTTGTCACTGGTCTGCCTACATGTTATCACTGGTCTGCCTACATGTTGTTACTGGTCTGCCTACATGTTGTCACTGGTCTGCCTACATGTTCTCACTGGTCTGCCTACATGTTGTTACTGGTCTGCCTACATGTTGTCACTGGTCTGCCTACATGTTGTCACTGGTCTGCCTACATGTTGTTACTGGTCTGCCTACAAGTTGTCACTGGTCTGCCTACATGTTGTCACTGGTCTGCCTACATGGTGTCACTGGTCTGCCTACATGTTGTCACTGGTCTGCCTACATGTTGTCACTGGTCTGCCTACATGTTGTCACTGGTCTGCCTACATGTTGTCACTGGTCTGCCTACATGTTGTCACTGGTCTGCCTACATGTTGTCACAGGTCTGCCTACATGTTGTCACTTGTCTGCCTACATGTTGTCACTGGTCCGCCTACATGTTGTCACTGGTCTGCCTACATGTTGTCACTGGTCTGCCTACATGTTCTCTCATCCACATATTCAATGCATCATCGTAGTATTTACCAAACGGTCCTAGAAATGTCACATTCAAAGGCTGTAGTCGGTGGATCGGATGTGGAGGAAGTGAGACCACGTGACCACTCCAGCTTCCCGAGTCATCTCAATCGCAACCAAATTCTTTGCGTGGGTCACGTGGCCAGTATGAGCACAACAGTTTCCCCCTTCGGTGGTTAACGAAAATCTACGAAATATTTCAGGCAAGTAACAAACCCGTCATTGGACACCCAGCCTTTGTGTTGACACGAGTCGACAGCCCCGCAGTTCACCATCTGTCAGTTTTACTTTCATCCTCTTCCTTTTATATATGAACATTGGTGGAACGTAATTTCCAGCAACATTTACGCAAACTGCGCAAGTAGAACTTCCCCCTCTCTCCTGGCTGGTCAGCGCCCCAACTTGTTTTTTTCCCCACAAAGCCCTACTAATTTTCGCTGTCCATTTTGTACAGTAGACAGGCTTGTCTCGTCCTTGTTGTACACCCTATGTGGAGTTAGTTTCTCATATCATAAATGCCCTCTATAGTTAAAAAAATCTTGTACTCATGGCTTTCGCCACTGATGTGCTTTGTGGTTGCCATGGAGATAGTTCAGGGTGACGTCTCGTAAATCCATAGTATCACCTCTTCCGAGCCATGGCATCTGTTTTTAAAGGCGTGAGAAATGCCATTGCATTCGGCAATTTGGAAGGCCAGACGACGTCGGTCATCCATCGTCACCCAAAATACCGTTCTTCTAAAAGTACTCCTCCATGAAAGTTTGTATCCTTCCTTTATGTGTATTATTATAATTGCTGCCTTGTCTAATATTACTTTCTGGCAATCAATAAACTGTGTTGGAATAAATACACACATATATTGATGGCATACCCTTATGTGGGTCACTGGTCAAATTGTGGCAACTGCAGTGGTCCAATTGTGGAATTGCACGTGTTAACAATGTTGGATTGCCATCACAAGCAGACGACACCCACTTTAACGGAAGCCGTCGTCATTTCCGCTGCGCATAATCACATTTGACTTATTTAACTTATTATTTATTTAATTTGTTGATTTAACTTATGTGATTAACTTATATGTTTATCTAACGTATCAACTTAAGTGTAGTTGTTTATTTTAACTTATTCATTTAATTTATTTATTCTTTATATAACTCCTTTATTTTATTTATTTATTTAACTGTTTAATTTAACTTATGTTTAGCTGTCTTTTAACCACATTTTATTTTAGCTTTTCAATTTATTTTTAATTATTTAACATTGTCTTGTAGCGCCTTTGAGCAGGTTTTAACCCGGATACACAGCGCATTATAAAAGTATTTTCGCCTGTAATTTTAACCAAGGGGTGCTGTAATGATAACTGATCACGCCTAATTATTATGTCGGGGACACAGAAAACATACTTTCGGTGCTACATATTAAAATTTCGTCGAAAACTTACCGTGTCATCCGAAATGCCACTGATGAATGACATAACCGATAGAGGACGCCACGGTATACAGTAATATGGAATATACAGCACTGGTCCGATCGAGGAACTGGGCCAATCCCGGCAACTCTCCCTACGTAACTCCCGGTACATAACATCAGAATATCTCCACATACATAAATGACAACATGTAGTTGATGTCAACGCGCAAAGGCACGCTCGCCCACCTGTGTGGTTCATCGGATCTATTGCGCGGTCGCACACCTGTGCGGATCATCGTGTCCATTGCGCATTCGTACACCTGGGCGGATCATCGCGTCCATTGCGCGGTCGTACACCTGTGCGGATCATCGCGTCCATTGCGCGGTCGTACACCTGTGCGGATCATCGCGTCCATTGCGCGGTAGTAAACCTGTGCGGATCATCGCGTCCATTGCGCGGTCGTACACCTGTGCGGATCATCGTGTCCATTGCGCGGTCGCACACCTGTGCGGATCATCGCGTCCATTGCGCGGTCGCACACCTGTGCGGATCATCGCGTCCATTGCGCGGTCGTACACCTGTGCGGATCATCGCATCCAATGCGCGGTCGCACACCTGTGCGGATCATCGCGTCCATTGCGCGGTCGTACACCTGTGCGGATCAACGCATCCAATGCGCGGTCGCACACCTGTGCGGATCATCGCGTCCATTGTTGTCCAAGTCCAAGTGTTGGAGCGTCGAGGTTGACGAGTCCTGCATGAGTTGAGAGTCTAATAGTGATTACACGTTCTGGGCCATTTGTTGGTAGCTTAACCATCGCGAGTAGCGAGTTCTTCACGGCAAAGTCTACGCCGTGTTCTTGTTTCTCCTCGGAACTCGTCCCCTGCCATAAGAACGTGTATCGCTGCTCTTTCGGCGAGCCACCGTCGGCATGTTTTGTTTCCTGTAAGGAAACTATGTTAATGTCCACGTGTCGATCACGTGTCGATCACGTGTCGATCACGTGTCGATCACGTGTCGATCACGTGTCGATGACGACAGTCTTGCGTGTGTTGTTGATCGATTGTAGGTCGTCTGTCGGTCCAGAACGCGTGGTCGTGACATTCCAGCTTGCCATTCGAAGAGGTTGCATATTCCTTATTTTCTTTGATTTGTCAGGTGTGATGTTGTCACGTGACCGACAAGTAAGGGTGTTTGGAAGGTGGTCTCATCGTCATTTGTCAGGTATAATGTTGCAACGTGACCGACAAGTAAGGGTGTTTGGAAGGTGGTCTCATCGTCATTTGTCAGGTATAATGTTGCCACGTGACCGACAAGTAAGGGTGTTTGGAAGGTGGTCTCATCGTCATTTGTCAGGTGTGATGTTGTCACGTGACCGACAAGTAAGGGTGTTTGGAAGGTGGTCTCATCGTCATTTGCTACTCTTGTGGATTTATTGCTGCACTCGTTGGATGTGAAGCAGAATATTCATTTTATGAACCTTCGTAGCTTCGGTGGACCGTTGATTTTGACATATTGGCGTATTGGATTACTTAGAATATTTATTTTACTTTCTCAATCACACCTGTCATCTGACATTTGCCTGACACCACCAGCAGCAGATCAACCAAGCGTGACACTACGTTAAGTTTAACCAGGCGTGGAGAGGTGGTACTTATCGGACATTACCTGTCCTAACGTTACATGTGCTTAATGACCTGGTGAACCGTGAAGACAAGTGGCCGTCGGCGTTTTTCGTCTTTGTTTGTCTTTGTGACACGCTGGTGCATTTTAGCTTGTGCCTCGACACCGGACGATGCCGAATGATGCGACACAGAATAGAGCTCGCATCGGCCTGTTGTGCTGCATCAGGGCGGAGTGTCGAATTGCAACGTGGAGACGTTACAAACAGTGAAATGTGTGGCCGGTGTCATTCAGCCGTGACGGCTGTGTTTGTACTCATGAGTCACGGCGCTGCTTCCTGTGATCAGCGATGTGCGTCCTGACGGCAACGCAGGGAGGACCTTCGTCACCGACTGAACAGTTCGTCAATTGGCAGCCACCGACAGAACAATTAGTCAATTCGCATGCGGGCCAATTGTGTGCATAGCCAGTCGCGTTGTGTTCGACGTCCGCCCTTACATTTTTACTTGGCAATAAGGGCGCACACATTTCTACTTGGCAATAAGGGCGCACACATTTCTACTTGGCAATAAGGGCGCACACATCTCTACTTGGCAATAAGGGCGCACACATTTCTACTTGGCAATAAGGGCGCACACATCTCTACTTGGCAATAAGGGCGCACACATCTCTACTTGGCAATAAGGGCGCACACATTTCTACTTGGCAATAAGGGCGCACACATTTCTACTTGGCAATAAGGGCGCACACATCTCTACTTGGCAATAAGGGCGCACACATTTCTACTTGGCAATAAGGGCGCACACACCTCTACTTGGCAATAAGGGCGCACACATTTCTACTTGGCAATAAGGGCGCACACACCTCTACTTGGCAATAAGGGCGCATACATTTCTACTTGGCAATAAGGGCGCACACATTTCTACTTGGCAATAAGGGCGCACACATTTCTACTTGGCAATAAGGGCGCACACATTTCTACTTGGCAATAAGGGCCCACACATCTCAAATGGAAACGCCACGATTGGAAAAACAACGGGATTCGGGTCAGCTGGAATAGCTAGCTGGAACACCAATCACGTATCAAATAAAATGCATGAACTGAAAGGGGTTCTTCTGGTGGACCCCCGCCCAATAGATGTTCTCGGCATATCAGAAACGTTCCGTCGAACGACCATGACGCGAGAATTAAGATTGACGGTTATCATCAGCCGGAAAGACGCGATCGCAGCGGAAAGCGAGGAGGAGGAGGACGGCTCGCGTACGTGTCGACATCGTTAAACCGAATGCGATGACCTGTAATTACTATGGACAGAAATCATGCCACCCAGAAGTACATATTTCCTTGTGTATTTTATTTACATACCCCCTAAAACTATGGTACGAACAGATCGAGAAATTGTCTCGAATATTGAAAACTCACTATGTTTGGGATTTGTCGTTTCTATCCTGGGAGATGTGATTATGGATTTGATGAAAGGCACAAACTACGCGTTACATAATGACTTTGTCATGTTGGGACTAGACCAACTGATATGCTAAGTTACACGCCCGGAATCAAATTCGTGTCTCGATCACGTGTACGTAAACACCCCTTCAAATGTGCTGATATCTTCTGTGGCGTCCATCGGCCTATCAGATCACTGCCCAGTGACCGTTGTTAGACGGCTCTTTTTGCTCGCGCACGCGCCCAAAAACAACGAGACAGGAGGTCGTGGCTTAATGAGGTCGTGGCTTAATGTCGTCCCAGTTAATGTTAGGATCTACCAGGCGGCATTTCTCGCGATGAACTAAGCGTGTTTTACCGGTGGGTTGATGTTTTATCCACAGTGTAGAACCTCTTACTCGATAGACTTCATATTGGACATCCCATCGACTAGTGAAAGTTAAGCGCTCTTCAGCCTTGACAACAATTGTATCACCGACGTGGATGTCCTTCGCATTAGCGCGTCGTTGTAACCGTTCCCTATTGTAACGTCTGCTTTCTGCAGGGTGCTCGCGTGCGATCTTGAGAGCTGGTGCAAGATCATCTAGACGATTACCAAAATAATTAGTCTGACGAACCGCTAACAATTTCGACAGGGGCATCCTGTTTCGTCTACCATATAGTAGATAAAAGGGTGTGTATCCCGTAACAGAGCTAACGCTGGATCTATGAGCCATTAAAACGTCCGAGATTTTGTTTTCCCAGTTGGTCGTTTCATTATTAACGAACTTTGTTAACATTTCTTTGAACGTGCGATTAAAACGTTCTACTCTACCATTTGACTGGGGGTGCCGAGGCGTCGTGCGTCTATGATCTATCCCCAAATTTTAAAGATATTGTGTCCGATAATGTCGTCTGGAAAAGCGTCAGGGGCATAAAATTACATCATTAATCACCCCCTCACCCTATAAACAAGAGCGATAAGCCAGCTCACTGCAGTGAAGCGGGCGTGGACCACTGGCCGGCATTTTATTGCACGGCAGAAACAGTTGCATCCACTGCATGACATATAGGGTAGTACTGTTTATAGTGTGAACATAGCATGCTACAAATAGTTGTCTAACATATGTAAGTAAGTAAGTAAGTAAATTTATTTCCTCGCCGTCATCATGTACAATATAAGGCAAACAAAAGCAATGAAGATGAGGTGGCTACCAGAGAAGTGTAAACTTATCTGGCTAGTAGCCAGTGACGATGACACCAGGAACCAATTAACTTGAAGATTTGTCATTGTCATTTGTTCTTAATGGGGCATGGCCACCAGACTGATTAATAATTTGGGTGAGGGTGGTCCCAGCAGTTGTGTTATAAGTGTGGGCAGTTCGTACTGGAGTGAACATCGTGCATTAGTGTTAAACTCTCCAAGACAAACATTTTGGAGGCTTGCTGGAGAAAGTTGTGGGACAACGAATATGGCTATTTCCTGTGTGGCTTACAGCTGTGCGAATCGACAGAAGACAGGATCTAATATCTCGTTATTTTCAGGTCATTTATGTCGGAAATGTTTGTGCTGTGTAAGTGTATATGTGAATGAGTGTAACAGTTTCGAAAATGTTCTGAAATATCAATATACAGATACGTTCGTTTTTCTTGGGGGTAACGTACATTCAGTGTTTCCTAGTAGTCACATTGATTGGGTGCAACATAAAATGTTATAGGGGTAGGATTTAGTTTTATAAATAATGTGTGCGTGCGTGTATGCATATTTGTAACTTTTTAAAAACTCTACTACATGCCAGCTGATTTATTCGATTTTTTTTCTTTATTAAGTCATCTGCATTTAATGAGGCTCTCCCCTTTTTGGTCGTCGTTTGCCTTTTCGTCGTTGTATGAACCACTATCATGTAACTCATTCTGTACACATTGCAACATTCATTGCATTTTATGCATTTGTTTGACAAACCATGTGAAAGGTTGCCTACTAAAGCAATTGACAGCTTAAATGAGAGGAGTGTCCTTGGGCAAGTTGGCCAGATAACATTTGAGAAAGATCTTGATCTGCAGGTGGAAATGGCTGTGATGGAGCAGCTGGGGAATGTGTTGGAAGATGGGAGAAGAATATTTTTGGGACCTTAAGCCCTGTTGGAAGAATGTCCAGCAGGGCTTAATGAGATTTTGACCACTTGCAGTCATTAGCTAATACATGTATAGAGCATTTCAGAAAGTTCAGTTTCGATCATGTTTAGTGGTGCTACTGTTATAGTTAATATGTTATGATATTTGATATACAAGATGCATGTATAGATTGTGCACGTAATAAGGTATTAGGTATATATAGCTATGTAGTAATAATCTCTTATTAGTACTGTACATCTATAGATATATGATGAAGACTGGGTGCTGTACAGTATAAACACTGGGCCTCCAGTGAGTTCTTGCCCTGCAGCAGCATGAATGTCACTGGTCCATGCGGGCATCACTTTATCATGTGTCAACTGATAAGAGCTCAGCGGTCTTGTTTTACTAACGGGTGTTCTATTTATGTCTATGGTCAGGGGACACCCAGTCATCGGTGTCGATGACGTTTATCGGTGTAGAAGTGGGTGGCTTAATGCGAGACAACAAATCTGCTCGGATAGGTAATTTCCCCGGATGACAGCAGATACGCGCGCCAAATTCCGCTAATAAAACTGACCACCGCTGAATCTTTGTGTTCTCCATTTGTTTTGTAAATAAAGATTTCAACGGCTTGTGATCGGTGTGTATAGTACATTCTGCGCCAAGTAAATAAGGTCTTAATTTGTCTAAGGCAAACACTACCGAATACGCTTCTTTTTTATAGTGGCCCATCGCGTCTGGGTAGGAGACAACGCATGCGAAATATACTGTACGACTCGTTCGACCTGATCATCTTCTTGTTGTACCAAAATAGCACCGATGACATAGTCGCTAGCGTCTGTATATAATTTAAAAGGGCGGTCAAGACGTGACGCGGCCATAACGCCAGATGACACTAAAAATGCTTTCAGAGTAGTAAATGACTTTTGTTGCGTTGGCCCCCATTCAAAAAGAACATTCTCATTAGTTAAACATATTAAAGGGTCAGCAATGTGGGCGTAGTTCGGAATGAGGTTTCTATATTAGCCTGTCATGCCTATAATGATCGTATTCCTCGAACCGACGATGGGTGCTAGATTGTTTGTTGCTCCGGATCGGTTTGAATACTTGGGCTTTTAAGATATACCCCAGTAATTTAATTTATGGTAGCCCAAGGTGACATTTCGTTGGCTTTAACCGTCAACCAGCAGTTCGAAGGCGGGCGAATATTAGTGGCAAGTGTTCCAGATGTTCTGCTTCATTCTTTGAAATAATAACGATATCGTCGAAGTAGACGAGACATATTTTCCCAATTAATCCTTCGAACACAATGTCCACTGTACGTTGAAACCAGCTAGGGGCAGGGCTAGTCCAAAGGGAACGGTATTAAAATGGAACAAACCTTTGTGGCAACGAAACGCCGTTTTAAAAACATTCTCCTTATCCATTCGTAACTGCCAATAAGCATTCTTAAGATCGAGCGTACTAAAGATACCAGATCCCTCGATCTGATCAAACATATTTTGAATAAGAGGTAATTGATATTGGTCCTTAACTGGTACTGCGTTCAGTTTACGGTAATCAATACAACATCTGGTGGTGGAGTCAGATTTAGGAATTAAAAGTACTGGCGACGTCCACGGAGAGTTGTTTAGTGAGATGACCATAGCAGCTAACATCTCATCAATCGCATCATCGTCAAGTTTACGTTTGTGTAATGGTGTGCGATATGTAGCTTGACTAACGGGTGGGGGTGTCGTTTTAATAGACATGGCCGGGAGATTACAAAGCCCATTAGGTTCACCTTTGGCTGAGAATACATATGCAGTGTTCCGAAGTAGGGCATTGAAACATTGATTACCCATTTCTGGAAAGATCGGACCAAAGTCAGTAATTACGCAACGGCCACAATTGACCTTGCAAGGTCAATATTCGCCTTTGCAAATCGATTTGCGCTCCCATCAACACATCACAACCTAGTATCAGTTGCTGGTGTAAGTTGTCGACAATACAGTAACAGGGCCATCTATCGTAACTTCAGTTTCACCCGCAACATTCACTATTTGTCAAGTTACACCTTGCAAATTTGGAGACGGACGCAAATACAAGGGTCTGTGCGATGCACGTACCAATTTCATGTACATTTTACGCTGCAAGAGGCGGCAGGATGCGCCGGTGTCAATCAATACTCATGTCCTGACACCGCTTAATGTCACATTCATGCATGGGCGACCGTTGATGCCAGTTGCAGCGACTGAGAGTTTTCCGGCTGGCGTTGAGGACGGCGTTGACGGTGGGTTGAGGACGGTGTTGACGGTGGGTTGAGGACGGTGTTGACGGTGGGTTGAGGACGGTGTTGACGGTGGGTTGAGGACGGCGTTGACGGTGGGTTGAGGACGGCGTTGACGGTGGGTTGAGGACGGCGTTGACGGTGGGTTGAGGACGGTGTTGACGGTGGGTTGAGGACGGCGTTGACGGTGGGTTGAGAACGGCGTTGACGGTGGGTTGAGGACGGCGTTGACGGTGGGTTGAGGACGGTGTTGACGGTGGGTTGAGGACGGCGTTGACGGTGGGTTGAGGACGTCGTTGACGGTGGGTTGAGGACGGCGTTGACGGTGGGTTGAGGAGGGTGTTGACGGTGGGTTGAGGACGGCGTTGACGGTGGGTTGAGGAGGGCGTTGAAGGTGGGTTGAGGACGGCGTTGACGGTGGGTTGAGGACGGTGTTGACGGTGGGTTGAGGAGGGCGCTGAGGGTGGGTTGAGGACGGCGTTGAAGGTGGGTTGAGGAGGGTGTTGACCGTGGGTTGAGGATGGCGTTGACGGTGGGTTGAGGAGGGCGTTGACGGTGGGTTGAGGAGGGCGTTGACGGTGGGTTGAGGACGGCGTTGAAGGTGGGTTGAGGAGGGCGTTGATGGTGGGTTGAGGACGGCGTTGAAGGTGGGTTGAGGAGGGTGTTGACCGTGGGTTGAGGACGGCGTTGACGGTGGGTTGAGGACGGCGTTGACGGTGGGTTGAGGAGGGCGTTGATGGAGGGTTGAGGACGGCGTTGAAGGTGGGTTGAGGAGGGTGTTGACCGTAGGTTGAGGACGGCGTTGACGGTGGGTTGAGGACGGCGTTGACGGTGGGTTGAGGAGGGCGTTGACGGTGGGTTGAGGACGGCGTTGAAGGTGGGTTGAGGAGGGTGTTGACCGTGGGTTGAGGACGGCGCTGAAGGTAGGTTGAAGACGGTGGGATGAGGAGGGCGTTGACGGTGGGTTGAGGAGGGCGTTGACGGTGGGTTGAGGAGGGTGTTGAAGGTGGGTTGAGGAGGGTGTTGAAGGTGGGTTGAGGAAGGTGTTGACGGTGGGTTGAGGAGGGTGTTGACTGTGGGTTGAGGACGGTGTTGACGGTGGGTTGAGGACGGTGTTGACGGTGGGTTGAGGAGGGCGCTGAAGGTAAGTTGAGGACGGCGTTGACGGTGGGTTGAGGAGGGCGTTGACGGTGGGTTGAGGAGGGTGTTGACGGTGGGCTGAGGAGGGTGTTGACGGTGGGTTGAGGACGGTGTTGACGGTGGGTTGAGGAGGGCGCTGAAGGTAAGTTGAGGACGGCGTTGACGGTGGGTTGAGGAGGGCGTTGACGGTGGGTTGAGGACGGTGTTGACGGTGGGTTGAGGAGGGTGTTGACGGTGGGTTGAGGACGGCGTTGACGGTGGGTTGAGGACGGTGTTGACGGTGGGTTGAGGAGGGTGTTGACCGTGGGTTGAGGACGGTGTTGACGGTGGGTTGAGGAGGGCGTTGAAGGTGGGTTGAGGACGGCGTTGACGGTGGGTTGAGGACGGTGTTAACGGTGGGTTGAGGAGGGCGCTGAGGGTGGGTTGAGGACGGCGTTGAAGGTGGGTTGAGGAGGGTGTTGACCGTGGGTTGAGGACGGCGTTGACGGTGGGTTGAGGAGGGCATTGACGGTGGGTTGAGGAGGGCGTTGACGGTGGGTTGAGGATGGCGTTGAAGGTGGGTTGAGGAGGGCGTTGATGGTGGGTTGAGGACGGCGTTGAAGGTGGGTTGAGGAGGGTGTTGACCCTGGGTTGAGGACGGCGTTGACGGTGGGTTGAGGACGGCGTTGACGGTGGGTTGAGGAGGGCGTTGATGGTGGGTTGAGGACGGCGTTGAAGGTGGGTTGAGGAGGGTGTTGACCGTGGGTTGAGGACGGCGCTGAAGGTAGGTTGAGGACGGCGTTGACGGTGGGTTGAGGAGGGCGTTGACGGTGGGTTGAGGAGGGTGTTGGCGGTGGGTTGAGGAGGGTGTTGAAGGTGGGTTGAGGAAGGTGTTGACGGTGGGTTGAGGAGGGTGTTGACGGTGGGTTGAGGACGGTGTTGACGGTGGGTTGAGGAGGGCGATGAAGGTAAGTTGAGGACGGCGTTGACGGTGGGTTGAGGAGGGCGTTGACGGTGGGTTGAGGAGGGTGTTGACGGTGGGTTGAGGAGGGTGTTGAAGGTGAGTTGAGGAGGGTGTTGACGGTGGGTTGAGGAGGGTGTTGACGGTGGGTTGAGGAGGGTGTTGACGGTGGGTTGAGGAGGGTGTTGACGGTGGGTTGAGGAGGGTGTTGACGGTGGGTTGAGGACGGTGTTGACGGTGGGTTGAGGACAGCGTGAACGGCGGGTTGCTTCCAGTCGGCACATACGACGAACATGACCAAGTTTACCGCAGTAATGACAACGGATAGGGTCCCTAGGTGGCTATCCCTGTCGAGCATTTGCCCTGTACTGTCCACCAACCTGTTCTGGGCGAAACATTTGAGGGGGGATACTTTAGCCGCTTCTAATTTGGCAATTTTAGTAGACACTTTTTCTTGGCTGATTAACACCTTTTTCAAAAGAGTTGAAACTTCCTGGAGGGAAGATGGACTATTCGCCGTAGGGTGGAGAGGAAGGTGGGACTCACCTATTCGCCGTAGGGTGGAGAGGGAGGTGGGACTGACCTATTCGCCGTAGGGTGGAGAGGAAGGTGGGACTCACCAATTCGCCGTAGGGTGGAGAGGGAGGTGGGACTCACCTATTCGCCGTAGGGTGGAGAGGGAGGTGGGACTCTCCTATTCGCCGTAGGGTGGAGAGGGAGGTGAGACTCTCCTATTCGCCGTAGGGTGGAGAGGGAGATGGGACTCACCTATTCGCCGTAGGGTGGAGAGGGAGGTGGGACTCACCTATTCGCCGTAGGGTGGAGAGGAAGGTGGGACTCACCTATTCGCCGTAGGGTGGAGAGGGAGGTGGGACTCACCTATTCGCTGTAGGGTGGAGAGGGAGGTGGGACTCACCTATTCGCCGTAGGGTGGAGAGGAATGTGGGACTCACCTATTCGCCGTAGGGTGGAGAGGAAGGTGGGACTCACCTATTCGCCGTAGGGTGGAGAGGAAGGTGGGACTCACCTATTCGCCGTAGGGTGGAGAGGGAGATGGGACTCACTTGTTCGCCGTAGGGTGGAGAGGAAGGTGGGACTCACCTATTCGCCGTAGGGTGGAGAGGAAGGTGGGACTCACCGATCTCCATTGGTTCTGGATTGCGAGTATCCAACCCAAGACGACTCACCGCATGACGTACGCTGACACGGCTAACCCAGTCGATTGCGTCATCGAGATTCTGAGGGTTACCATCCTCAATCAATTTGACAGCCATTTGGTTTGGGTTTAAGCCTCGCGCGTAAGCCCGGACCAAAACCTTGTTCTGGTCTACATTTCGTTGGGCTACGGGGTAAGCAGAATCCGCGACGTCGCGGAATGTCCGACTCCATCTCGTAGACATATTGTTTGACACGTTCTAATTCATCCCTGAGGGCGCCGCTTTCATCGATGTGTACAAACGAGTTAACAATGTGCGTACGAAGTAGTGGCCAGGAAACAGCCGCTCGGGCAACATTCTCCCTTGTCATATATGTCAGTATGAATCGTTTACCTCCTTTCGGTGACTGCCGGAAACCGTAGAGGTGACGTCAACGCCCTCCTCAACCCACCGTCAACGCCGTCCTCAACCTACCTTCAGCGCCCTCCTCAACCCACCGTCAACACCGTCCTCAACCCATCGCCAACGCCGTCCTCAACCCATCTTCAACGCCCTCCTCAACCCACCGTCAACGCCGTCCTCAACCCACGGTCAACACCCTCCTCAACCCACCTTCAACGCCGTCCTCAACCCACCATCAACGCCGTCCTCAACCCACCGTCAACGCCGTCCTCAACCCACCGTCAACGCCGTCCTCAACCCACCGTCAACGCCCTCCTCAACCCACCGTCAACGCCCTCCTCAACCCACCGTCAACGCCCTCCTCAACCAACCGTCAACGCCGTCCTCAACCCACCGTCACCGCCGTCCTCAACCCACCGTCAACGCCGTCCTCAACCCACCGTCAACGCCGTCCTCAACCCACCGTCAACGCCGTCCTCAACCAACCGTCAACGCCGTCCTCAACCCACCGTCAACGCCGTCCTCAACCCACCGTCAACGCCGTCCTCAACCCACCGTCAACGCCGTCCTCAACCCACCGTCAACGCCGTCCTCAACCCACCGTCAACGCCGTCCTCAACCAACCGTCAACGCCGTCCTCAACCCACCGTCAACGCCGTCCTCAACCCACCGTCAACGCCGTCCTCAACCCACCGTCAACGCCGTCCTCAACCCACCGTCAACGCCGTCCTCAACCCACCGTCAATGCCGTCCTCAACCCACCGTCAACGCCGTCCTCAACCCACCGTCAAACCCGTCCTCAACCCACCGTCAACGCCGTCCTCAACCCACCGTCAACATAGTCCTCAACCCACCGTCAACGCCGTCCTCAACCCACCGTCAACGCCGTCCTCAACCCACCGTCAACGCCGTCCTCAACCCACCGTCAACGCCGTCCTCAACCCACCGTCGACGCCGTCCTCAACCCGCCGTCAACGCCGTCCTCAACCCACCGTCAACGCCGTCCTCAACCCACCGTCAACGCCGTTCTCAACCCACCATCAACGCCGTCCTCAACCCACCGTCAACGCCGTCTTCATCGCCAACCGGAAAACTCTCAGCCGCTGCAACTGGCATCAACGGTCGCCCATGTATGAATGTGACATTAAGCGGTGTCAGGACATGAGTATTGATTGACACCGGCGCATCCTGCCGCCTCTTGCAGCGTAAAATGTACATGAAATTGGTACGTGCATCGCACAGACCCTTGTATTTGCGTCCGTCTCCAAATTTGCAAGGTGTAACTTGACAAATAGTGAATGTTGCGGGTGAAACTGAAGTTACGATAGATGGCCCTGTTACTGTATTGTCGACAACTTACACCAGCAACTGATACTAGGTTGTGATGTGTTGATGGGAGCGCAAATCGATTTGCAAAGGCGAATATTGACCTTACAAGGTCAATCGTGGCCGTTGCGTAATTACTGACTTTGGTCCGATCTTTCCAGAAATGGGTAATCAATGTTTCAGTGCCCTACTTCGGAACACTGCAGATGTATTCTCAGCCAAAGGTAAACCTAATGGGCTTTGTAATCTCCCGGCCATGTCTATTAAAACGACACGCCCACCCATTAGTCAAGCTACATATCGCACACCATTACACAAACGTAAACTTGACGATGATGCGATTGATGAGATGTTAGCTGCTAAGGTCATCTCACTAAGCAACTCTCCGTAGACGTCGCCAGTACTTTTAATTCCTAAATCTGACTCCACCACCAGATAATGTGTTGATTACCGTAAACTGAATGCAGTAACAGTTAAGGACCTTATTCAAGATATTTTTGATAAGATCGGGGGATCTGGTATCTTTAGTACGCTCGATGTTAAGAATGCTTATTGGCAGTTACGAATGGATAAGGAGAGTGTTTTTAAATCGGCGTTTCGTTGCCACAAAAGTTTGTTCCATGTTAATACCTTTCCCTTTGGACTAGCAACTGCCCCTAGCTGGCTTCAACGTACAGTGGACATTGTGTTCGAAGGATTAATTGGGAAAATATGTCTCGTCTACGTCGACGATATCGTTATTATTTCAAAGAATGAAGCAGAACATCTGGAACACTTGCAACGAATGAAGCAGAACATCTGGAACACTTGCAACGAATGAAGCAGAACATCTGGAACACTTGCAACGAATGAAGCAGAACATCTGGAACACTTGCAACGAATGAAGCAGAACATCTGGAACACTTGCAACGAATGAAGCAGAACATCTGGAACACTTGCAACGAATGAAGCAGAACATCTGGAACACTTGCAACGAATGAAGCAGAACATCTGGAACACTTGCAACGAATGAAACAGAACATCTGGAACACTTGCAACGAATGAAACAGAACATCTGGAACACTTGCAACGAATGAAGCAGAACATCTGGAACACTTGCAACGAATGAAGCAGAACATCTGGAACACTTGCAACGAATGAAGCAGAACATCTGGAACACTTGCAACGAATGAAGCAGAACACCTGGAACACTTGCAACGAATGAAGCAGAACATCTGGAACACTTGCAACGAATGAAGCAGAACATCTGGAACACTTGCCACTAATATCCGCCTTCGAACTGCTGGTTGACGGTTAAAGCCAACTAAATGTCACCTTGGGCTACCACAAATTAAATTACTGGGGTATATCGTAACAGCCCAAGGTATTTAAACCGATCGGGCGAAGGTTCAAGCAACAAACAATCTAGCACCCATCGTCGTTTCGGGGAATAGGTCATTGTTAGGCATGACAGGCTATTATAGAAACCTCATTCCGAACTACGCCCACATTGCTGACCCTTTAGTGGGTTTAACTAATGAGAATGTTCTTTTTGAATGGGGGGTGGGGGGGGGGCGTCGCAACAAAAGTCATTTACTACTCTGGAAGCATTTTTAGTGTCATCTGGCGTTATGGCCGCGTTACGTCTTGACCGCCCTTTTAAATTATATACAGACGCTAGCGATTATGTCATCGGTGCTATTTTGGTACAACAAGAAGATGATCAGGTCGAACGAGTCGTACAGTATATTTCGCATGCGTTGTCTCCTACCCAGAGGCGGTGGACCACTATAAAAAGAAGCGTATTCGGTAGTGTTTGCCTTAGACAAATTAAGACCTTATTTACTTGGCGTAGAATGTACTATATATACCGATCACAAGCCGTGGAATGTACTATATATACCGATCACAAGCCGTGGAATGTATTATATATACCGATCACAAGCCGTGGAATGTTCTATATATACCGATCACAAGCCGTGGAATGACGAACACAAAGATTCAGCGCTGGTCAGTTTTATTAGCGGAATTTGGCGCGCGTATCTGCTGTCATCCGGGGAAATTAAATATCTGAGCAGATGTGTTGTCTCGCATTAAGTCGCCCACTTCTACACTGATAAATGTCATCGACACCGATGACTGGGTGTCCCCAGACGCGTTTCCAGACGACATTATCGGACGCAATATCTTTAAAATGTGGGGTTAGAACATAGTCGCACGACGCCTCGGCACCCCCAGTCAAATGGTAGAGTAGAACTTTTAATCGCACGTTCAAAGAAATGTGAACAAAGTTCGTTAATAACGAAACGGCCAGCTGGGAAAACAAAATCGCGGACATTTTAATGGCTGATAGATCCAGCGTTAGCTCTGTCACGGGACGTCGCACAACCTTCCTGAAGATAACCCATTTGTATTTTCGCATAATTACTATATGTGTACGGTGTGGGTGGCTGTCCTACATCTTGCCAACCTTTCCCCGCCCGCTTACGGGTCAGGACAGGGTGAGATCTTGAGGAAACCGGTTGACGACTCATTAATAAACTTGTAGGCTAAGGGAAGAGCGTCAACTTTCGACCCACGCCTGTAGCTTGGTTCGGACGAAATACCCATTACTCACAATTGAACTTCTGCCCCAAAGCTAGGCTACATGTCTACATAAACATGGTAAAGGCCTATAAATACACTAGGGGGTGTGTGGCAGAAGTCTCAACTTTAGTCCCATTTGCTTTGGGGGGTCAACCTCCCACATCCCACCAATTTCTGAGAGTTTATATCGCACCTATTATTAGGCCAACCTACTAACTTCGTCCGTGTTTTATGACCAACCTCCCACTTCCGAAACATTCATAGAAACTGTCTATTAACTGTATTAACTTATCCGATACAAAAGTTCTCTAAAACAATTCACACATCACAAGTAATCGTCACTTTCATATGCTGTCTTAATAGGGTAATGTCGGACGGACCCTAACTGTGGTACGTGGCCTGAAGACAGTCGTTGGCAGGGATATGCGGCGATTGTCTCATGATAAGGCGCTGTGTGTGTGTGTGTGTGTGTGTGTGTGTGTGTGTGTGTGTGTGTGTGTGTGTGTGTGTGTGTGTGTGTGTGTGTGTGTGTGTGTGTGTGTGTGTGTGTGTGTGTGTGTGTGTGTGTGTGTGTGTGTGTGTGTGTGTGTGTGTGTGTGTGTGTGTGTGTGTGTGTGTGTGTGTGTGTGTGTGTGTGTGTGTGTGTGTGTGTGTGTGTGTGTGTGTGTGTGTGTGTGTGTGTGTGTGTGTGTGTGTGAGAGTCAGCGATGTAAGTTCGACAAACACGTAGGATTTAACGATTCTAAATATGAATTACATTTAATAATACACTAGTACACGTACAACAAATTAACAATTAACTAACGCCGAAAACACTGAACTACAATATTGTCGCAGGAATGAGACTTGTTTTTATACGCTACGATTGCCCCCAGATTCAATATTCCTGGAGGAAGTCAATATGTCGTCGCCGGAAGACGGGATATCGCCGCCGGATATCACAATGCCGTCGCTGAAAATTGCGATATCGTCACAGGAAGTCGCAATGTCGTCGGACGAAGTGACGATGTAGCCACCGGAAGTCGCGGTATCGTCGCAGGAAGTCATGAAGTTTCCCAACAATGGAAGCAATATCTTCAAAATTTGGGGATAGATCATAGACGCACGACGCCTCGGCGTCCCCAGTCAAATGGTAGAGTAGTTCGTAGTTCGTTAATAATGAAACGGCCAACTGGGAAAACAAGATCGCGGACGTTTTAATGGCTTATAGATCCAGCGTTAGCTCTGTTACGGGATACACACCCTTTTATCTGCTAATTAATTAACTGCTAATTATACTGGTAATCGTCTAGATGATCTTGCACAAGCTCTCAAGATGGCACGCCAGCACACTGCAGAAAGCAGACGTTACAATAGTGAACGGTTACAACGACGGCTAATGCGAAGGACATCCATGTCGGTGATAGAGTTGTTGTCAAGGCAGAAGAGCGCTTAGTTTTCACTAGTCGCTGGGATGTTCAATATGAAGTCTATCGAGTAATTCCCTGATAGTGTATTAGTATCTGGAGGGCAGGACACACGTCGACAAAGTGCTACGTGGAGTTTATTGGTCGTGCTTGATGCGCCGAAGATCGTTGACTGGTTATCTCCCGTCCACCGTATTCGTTCCGTGATGGCGACGTTGCTTGCGGTTTACCGAGCCACGAATTCGACACGCGATTCTTGGGTTCAACGGTTACATGTCATCGAACTCACCATCGTCGGTCCGGACCCGGTCACCGCCGTCCCCCGAGGACGAATTAAGAGCCCTTTTCGATCTTGGAGGGGACATATTAAGTAAACTCTTCGGGACGGCAACGAACGGCAACGGAACATCAAGTTGCCGAATGTCGCCACTGGGTCGAAAAGGTGCGTACAAGTAATCATCGTGTCGTCCACACCACGAACAATTTAATGACCGTGGTTAACCATACATACGGTATTTTAAGTCGCAATCGACAACACATTCGTGACATTGAACGTTATGTATCAAAGCTTGAACAGCACGTTTCGTTGTGGATGCGAAGTTACGGTAGAGACATTGAACGTCAAATAGCATTCTTGGACACCGGTCAACGCATCGACGAATCGATATCTAGCTTAGAGAGCATTCATACCCTGTGGTTAAGGGAACTGTTTAAATTTAAACAGCAGCGCCCATCCTTAGAATCTGGTCGGTTGACTGAAATAACCTCCCGATTTGTGAAATGAATGCGATAATACAGGAGGTTCACAGACAATGATTCTCTGGGTCTCCATTGGAATGGTATTACGAACATGTTCAAATTACTCCTTCGTGGAAGGACAAACATTAGCGTTTACTGCCGACTTGCCGCTCACGGATAACGTTAACTATTCACGTTACTTTTTCTCGCGTTGGCCAGTGGAAAACAAGGATGACTCCACTGTCCAAATTCAAGTCCCTGATAATGTGGCGTACGATACGCAGAAGGGGGAGATGTTTATTCCCCCCAAAACATGCGTGGTACATAATCCGGCAGTTCGTCTTTCAGGGCCAATTTTCAACGAGTACGCGGTACAATGCCCCCAAGGAATTTTGACGAATAAGGTTTCTCACCGCAAACAATGTTTGGTTACTGTACGTCGTCAGGCTGCCCGGGGGACTACGAGACGGGCGGTTTACGAGTGGCGGGCTGGTCTCGCCCCGAGACGGGCGGTTTACGTGTGGCGGGCTGGTCTCGCCCCGAGACGGGCGGTTTACGAGTGGCGGGCTGGTCTCGCCCCGAGACGGGCGGTTTACGAGTGTCGGGCTGGTCTCGCCCCGAGACGGGCGGTTTACGAGTGGCGGGCTGGTCTCACCCCGAGACGGGCGGTTTACGAGTGGCGGGCTGGTCTCGCCCCGAGACGGGCGGTTTACGAGTGTCGGGCTGGTCTCGCCCCGAGACGGGCGGTTTACGAGTGGCGGGCTGGTCTCGCCCCGAGACGGGCGGTTTACGAGTGTCGGGCTGGTCTCGCCCCGAGACGGGCGGTTTACGAGTGTCGGGCTGGTCTCGCTCCGAGACGGGCGGTTTACGCTGTTTAAGCTAAGGGCACACGGCCAGTCCCGCTGTCATTTCCCGGTAGTGACGTCTAATCTCGTCTACCTTTCTGGTGTTCCGGACGCTAGATCCATAGGGTACCACTGGCCCTTGAATGGGTAGTGTGTGCTTTGAATTGGTTGTGCGTGTTTTGAATTGGTTGTGTGTGTTTAGGGTTAGCGCCAGATGCAATAATGATGGTCGCCAATAGGAGAATCGTGATCGTGCTCAACGAATGCACCATTAAGTCACGTTGTCGTCCCCGGAAGTCGCTGCCGGATGTCAAGTTGTCGTCCCCGGAAGTCGCTGCCGGATGTCACGTTGTTGTCCCCGGAAGTCGCGATATCACCAGAACGAAAACCGTTCTCGACGTCTAAATTGTCAGTTAAGTCTAAATTGATATTTACCCGTCTGGTGTTGTGCAACTCTCGCTTGTGAACCGTGCCCTAGTATGTCCTGTCTCGCAGTAAACATCAGTGAAAATAAGACCCTATTCACCTCTTGAAATGTTCTAGCTGTCGTCGAGACATGCGAATTGGGTACACAACCATATTAAAGCTTTCACCGAGACAAGGGATTGCGATATTAGCAAGATATATCACCGTATGTGTACATTAATGTGTCTATTCTGTTGATTTCAGCCGCTGCCAGTCTGGGGTGATATTTTTGTAGGGTTTTCTCCTGGAGGGACATTGTCCAGTTCAGTATATTGACAACTCAAAATTGCAAAATACAATTATTTACATGTTAGGCAATTTAAATAAGTTAAATGATGACAGATCAAACATATTTTTTCAATATCAATTGTTCAATCTCCCACGTACACGCGCCACACTTATAAACCCCGCACACCCCCGATGTGCCGACTGGCCACAACCGCCACATTACCCCCGACCTTCGCCCTTCCTACTGGGCAAAGCAAACTAAAAACAATAACAAACTAATTCTACCAAACTTTCCCGGCGATATAGAAAATACTGATTCAGGCAGCTTTTGCAAAATGTTAAAACAATCGTTCATTTATGGAAGTTTTTGACCAAACTTATAAACGATACAATGTTTCTTAGTAATTCAATGTGTGGAAATTATTGTACAAAAAGTTAAAAATACAAACATTTTCATAGCGTAGCAGAAACTGCCTCTACCAGTACGAGTGAGCGATAAATCGGGCTTATTTACGATTTACGCACAAACCTGACCACGCAAAATATTCTTGGAATAAAACACAATTTATTTATGTATAATTTATTATATAAATACACGGCCGAAAATATAACATAAATACATTATTAAATTTTAAATAAATCTACATTACTAAAAGATCTACTTCGGTGGCGTTGACGTCAGTCGCTGTCAACATCGGAGCTGGATGAGTTACTACAAACAGAAGATAAACTAATATTTATAATAAAATATTAGTTATACTAAAATAATAGTTATAATAAATACAGTATTTACTAATGTTTAATCACTCCCTTAAATTAATAATTAGACCCAACAATTTCTTTTATTTCCAGGTATATTTTGACAGTTGATGTGGACAATTTGTCGCTACTCGTTTATATAAAAAGCTGTCGTTGTGAATCGCGACAATCTAAGTCAACATAAAGACACAGGACTGCGACATGTGTCACATCAGTGCGACATCATTTAACGACGTTTTTGGGAGTTGAACCCTTTCTGGGCCACAAAGACCCAGAAACTACGTATTTAATCCGGGTTTCTTGCCCTGATATGACGTCAGTGTATCGCAGGTTAACCCCCGGGGCTACAAGAGTCGGGTTGTCATTTACACAGCCGGGTGAACTGGGGCAACGAGGGGTGAATGAAACTACCCAGACTTTGTCAGTGAGTTTACTTACTACGTCAATCCTCCGAGGAAACTCGGCCCTGAGTCGACGAGACAGACGTCGGTTGACAAACGACAGTAGGTGAGGCTGAAAACAGTGAAATAAAATAGAAATATGACAAAGATCATAATTAGTTACTTTGGTCGTTTACACTGATTACAAGACACAATTACTGTAACATCATTTACATTGTGATTACAACGTTTAGTGTAATTAATTACAATCAATTATTACACGAGTCGTAAACAAACCTAGACTTGTTGTGTCAATGTCAACAAACACATCTAATACTTACTATATCGTCAACCCCGACAAGTCCCTCAGTGTCTGTCCCACGACTGTCCTCCACTCCGTCTGTCAACCCCGGGTTGTTTGACATCTGTAAAACAAACGATGAGTTGTAGTTTATCGTCAAACTTTGTTTATTTCATCGCCTTCAAAAACTTTATTGTGTCAAATCTATTAAAACTGTCAAATTAAAATGTGTCGTATGAAATGTAATTAAAGACAATAAACTGATTTGACGCGTCAAGTTCTACAAATTTGTGACATTTTGACGCGACTCGGACGACGAGTTTTGTAGAAGTTTAAAAAACTAAACAAGTTTTATTTACAGGGAAATTAAGTGGATCAGTGGCGCCCTAAAGTGTCAGTTTTAGGGTGAATATATCGGGGTAAATAGACAGAACTAGACGTGTTTACTTACCCGAGCAGTGTCAGTTGTCGACAGTGTTCCCTGACAGTTTGACAGACCCGGGTCAACCCGGCGTCTGTCAACCCAGTCTGGGCCAAGCTGAAAGAGACAAAAACATTGTTAATTAATTGTTTCACGGCCGACAACAGACGTTGACATCAACAATCGATTATTTGACAATGTCACTTCTGTCAACTGTTGTGTGACGTTGTCGTCACAAATGTATGTACTATTATTATCATCATCATTATTGTTGTTGTTATTATTCATATTATTATCATTAGTAGTAGTATGTATTAGTAGTAGTTGTATATTACACTACTACAACTTTATTATTATTATTCGCATTATTGTTAATATTAGTGAGTGTTGGTTTTAGTTGCATTATTATGATTTGTATTATATTACTACAACTACAACAACTACTACTAGTACTACAATTACTACAACTAATAAATAATATTATTATCATTAGTAATAGTTGTATATTACACTGGCACTGCTACAACATTATTATTATTCGCATTATTATTATTATTATTAGTGAGTGTAGGTTTTATTTGTATTATTATGATTAGTATTATATTACTACAACAACTACTACTAGTACTAGTACTACAACAACAAATAATAAATAATAATACAACTACAACTACTATTACTACTACTACCACAACTACAAGCTACAACTACATTGTCTACAAGTTACAACTACTACTACAACAACTACTACTACTTACTATAGTCCCTTTAGTTGTCCCAGCCCTGCCAGACCATTACATAAACGTTCCACGTCCTCCTCCTGACGGAACAAGTCGTTGAAGTTGAGGCTGTAAGAGAGAAAATCTACTGTACGAATGATTTACAACTTGTACAGTAAATTGTATTCCTGAATTAATACAACACACACAGACGAGTGTCTGATTTACGACTCGTTAATCACAACATATTATATGTATTTTGTGCAAATAAAACATGTATAAAAACAACATAATTTAGTGTAATTACCGCGAGAAATATCCACCGCCGCCGTCGTAAACTGATTTAAGTGAAGTGATTGAAATCTATCCCAGCGACTCTTTGTCGTGTTAAACTGTCATTGGTCGATAGATGACTACTTTTTTAAACTAGAATGTTCAGAGAGCTGTAGTAGAAATATTACATTGTATCTAGTTTCAAGTCACCAGCCTTTTTTGTTATACATTGTTAATAAACCTGACCTCAAAAACACGCCAAGTCAAAGTTCTAGTTCTTGGACTAGTCGGTGCACTTGCACTCGCAGATTGATTAAATGTTTAAAACCTCACCTTTTTAATAGTAATTTCAGATAGATGTATCTAAACATCTACATTAATGTTTATTGTGATGGACATGATGCTTTCATTACAATTTATGTCATACCAGATTTTTTCGATTTTTATTTATTTATTTATTTAAAATAAGTTAATTAATTTATGTATTGTGGTTCTCTTTGGATCTGCAAATTAAGTTAACAGTTTTAGTTTGATATCAATATATTTAAATATTACAATCCGTGATGTTGGAATTATCGCTATGTAAATTAGGTATTATTATTAATTAATTTATAATTTTGTTGGACAAATAAAATTAGGCAACTGTAGAGTTACTTGAGCCCTTGTCCACGCACCAGACTAAGTTCTTTGATGTGTGCGGTTATTAGGGTTGACATGGAAAGGTAAATGGACGCCTCATAATGTTTTCTTTTAAACATGTTTATTTGTCATATTTTTTGTGAGATCGAGTTCCATATTAAAAAAAAAACCAATTAGGCTACTGCACATATGACATATCACAGTTTTAAGCTATCAAGGGTTTGCCATCAAAGGGTGATTATTGAATATGCTGGGTATGTCTTCGCCTGTACTATTGTCTAAATGTTTTGAATAAAATTTCATATTTTCACACTTTAAACTTTATAATACGATTTTATTAAGACGAAGCATACTTGTTTAATAACATACTTCAATACAAATATGGATAAATGCTGAGTAGAAAAACTATGAAAACAAAGTGTTTAATGTAAAACATGAGTTTCTTGTCTATTGTTCTCTGTTTAATGCACGCATTAAACGAATGCACATATTCTGAATTGTACAACTTGTTGGACACAACAATTATTGCTATAATTATTATTTTGAAAGTGGACTATCTACAGACATATAGAAGAGTGATTTAAATATGTGGGACAAGATTTAATATTTAACTGTCATGTAAAAACATAAAAATACATTATCATATGGTGTTAAATAGTCATGTACATATCCATAATTAATTAATAGTTAACATTACTGAACAATTATACTTTACCGCTATGATACTGATCTTGGCGCCAAACGAGCTTCAGCGAAACGTTGATGGTAAAACTTTTCTTTTACTGTAGTAATTTCGCATTCAACCGATAAAATGTGTTATGCATTTAATGCAGACATATTCTATACAAATATTTTCTATGCAAACATTTCCAACAGTTTCTTAAAGCCAAAGGTTTTGTACGAATACTACGATTTCTTTTGTGCAACGGATTATGGCCAAAGATTATGTGCTATGGCCTATGCCTATAGTATTGGCATTGCTAATATTTTAGCGGGAATCAGGTTCCGTGAATCAACTAAGTCTAGGTTACCTATTATGCTATTTAGTTCGAAAATTAAATAGTGTTTGTACAACATAGGGTTAATTATGTTATAATACAACTTATTGTGTTAACTGGTGGCCTTAGATTAGACATATATTATAACCACAACCAAACCTGGAATCGATTCATCACGTCTGCACAGAAACCAGACGACAAATAACACCTTTCACGACGGCAAGTGACTCCATCTCCTGGACAAAGTCTACAGTTTAGTTTACGCTTTATTCGCTAAAGTTTTATACATTAAATTATATTTATTATATGCGGAATGTGTATATTTTACTAACCAACACTAGTCAATTTACGTTCACAAATCAGACACTTAATTATTAAATATTAGATTATTTATTCTGTGGACATTCCTCAAAGGACATATATCCTTTTGTACAGATTAAATGTAAGCAGCAGAACCTGGCATTAATATGTACTGCGTATTAATTTTGTCAATAACACGTCGAATAAGGTGGATCACAGAAAGGAGCTGAATTACATCAGTTTCTTTAAAAAAACAATACGAACTATCAACTTAGATTAAAACATTATGGGCCTATCTCTCACACACTAGCAAGAAAATAGGCCCAAAATTGAGGCATATTTAATTAAAACTGTAATATAAAACAGTTATATTCAATTGTTATCAATAAAATTTAGTACATTGATATATGTCTAGCTTTAGATTTAAACGATTTCAAAAACGATAACATATACCATAATATATAGCACGCACGTACACATGCACGCGTACATCCATACATACAAGAAGACGTACATGCACGCACGCACGCTCGCACGCACGCACGCACGCATTCGTACGCAAGTATTTCGTGCGCGCAGTGTTAAAATTACATCAATCTAGGCAGCGTATTACGTCACAAAGGAGATGCGGTTAATGCGGTTTGTAAACTTCCAGGGAAATGTTTGCGGTAAGAACGCGCCCTCTGAACGGCGACTTTATCGTTCACTCACGGCTGTCAATCACTAGTCACGTGAACAGAGATACAAAAAACGACAACTTCAAATTCGGTGAACGACCCTCTAATCTGTCTGCCACCACCCATCAACCTAGTAACAACACCTGTGTGTCGCAGTGACAACGCTTACTCGCCATTACACATCAGCCAGTATTTTTGATGCCTCCTCCTTTGATTACCTCCTCTGTGACAAGGAATTCATTTGTGTCAAGCATTCTCTCATACGACATCAAGTCAACGGGAAACGGCTACTCCAAACTGTCCGATTTTTGAGAAACCCTAACACCATTATATGACGGCAGACGTAGTGTATCTGTGACGGATGTTGTGGGGAGTACCCCTCGTTCAGAATACACTGAGATGCTCACGACATCCTACGGACGGCGTTCACTCCAGTATATTGATGTTGTGGGGAGTACCCCTCTTTCAGAATACACTGAGATGCTCACGACATCCTACGGACGGCGTTCACTCCAGTATATTGATGTTGTGGGGAGTACCCCTCGTTCAGAATACACTGAGATGATCACGACATCCTACGGACGGTGTTCACTCCAGTATCTTCATGTTGTGGGGAGTACCCCTCGTTCAGAATACACTGAGATGATCACGACATCCTACGGACGGTGTTCACTCCAGTATCTTGATGTTGAGGTGATTCGGTGTTTTTTCTGTCTCCGCACTCATCAGACATGTGACGTTTCCCATTAATTCTTACACCTTGACCTCTACTACTTCACAATCTTTTTTCAGTCGTTTCTGTCAGGAAAATAAATAATTGAATGCTGTGCCATCCAGGTATATATCTTTATTGTCGGTCTATCTCTTTTGTCATGTTTGAAGTCAACCTCCCACATCCTACGATGCTCCCTCATGTTTGGGTCGACTCGTGCGATCCCATGGGCCACCTCGGCACAGGCAAAGCTCACACAAATGCTGCAGTTTCATGTGCAAACAATTCTGAATTCACTTGCATCCTATCTGTACAAATCGGCGAAGCAAATTTCCGAACGCTCCAAACAATATATACCTCAATAGTCAAGGAACCCTTCAATATTATTTTTGCCGAACGACATGGACATTTACTGCTGCCACAGACAGCAAGTTTCTGCCGGTCGCTTCGTGTAAAAACATCGTTCAACAAAGTTGAATTCGGTTGGTCAACTTTCTGTGAACGCGAGTCGAATGCGACAACATCGACTGGACGTCGCATAGTGTAAAGGCGCCTGAAATGGGCGTTCAAATGACGTTTCGCCATGAGGGAAAGGGTTAACTGGCTGTGTACACTGTGCATACACAGGGAGATGGGTTTATACGCTATTGAGGGCAGTACGCAAAGTAGACAATTCGACCGCGAACGACAGTGCCGGAACAGAGGGGGTCCAACGACAGGATAAAGAGACAAGGCTAGGAAACTATGTTGTGTGGATCAAAAAAGGTTAACATAACAGAAAACACAATAGGGATACATCACTACATCCATCTACCCATGTTTTATTACTAATACTCGTCGTGTCATTGGTCAGTGTCCATTGGACCGATACTGATGTGGGCTGCGTGAAGACATATATTGGAGTGGAGAACGAGAGCGATGGATCGGGGAGTGAAGACAGAGAAACGGGATCAGTGACGAGGAAGACGGAAAACAAAAATCAAGTATCGGTGCCAGCCTCACTCCGGACTTGAGGAATAAAGAGGACTGCAACAACATTTACCCGTGATTTATGAAGGTGGACTTGTCCTGACAACATACCACGGACGCTTGTATTCAGGTCACTGACGGTCGTCATCTACGACATGTTTAGTTCAGCTCCTTGAAAATACAAAACCGAAGCGGTGACGTCCGCGGCTCACGTGTGGTTAGCGCGAGGGCCACACGTGTGGTCAGCGCGAGGGCCACTCGCCGGGATGCCCTTCTCCTCTGTAGGGAGTACTGACACCCACCAAAACCCTCCCAAAGGAGAGCTGACGACATCCAACACCCTCTCCCAAGGGAAGTTAACTCCATCCCACACACCCCACAGGGAAAACGGACACAATATGTTTTTTTGTTGGTGCGTTATGGATCATATTTTCAAACAACAATTTGGTTTCGTCATTGGTCTGACTACGGCATTGTATTTGTATGTCTAAAAGTGTTAAGTGCTGGGATTAGACAACAGAAAGCGATGTTAGTAAAATCTGCCCCAGTAAGTTAATTGACCGGGCCAATGACTCACATGGGTGAAACAAATTGTAACATAATTAATATAAAACACTAAACTAGTTGCGTTTACTTACTTCAAGGAAGTGACGTCACGGGCCTCACCCGAGATAAGTAGGAACTCGAGGTCCGGCAAGTTGGCGGCGGTGATCACTCCACTGATGTCCAACATTCCGTCGGACACAATGTGGTGTGACACCTCGCGCCACAGCTGTGGTTCTCCGTACTCACGCAGTAGTCGCATGACGTCACGTGCCCGCTCTTTGGCCGGTTTATCTGTTCCGAATAGTTGTGTACAAATGAAACGTGTGATGACAAACATATCATTGTAACAGTTATATAGTAATAGTTATGGTTAATGTGTTCTTCACTAAAAACTACGATATACACGGTCGTACTCAGCCCTGTTACTTGTCAATTATTTGTAGCGACATGTCGCAATAGTGATCTAAATTATTTCACTTTTATGGTATTTCTTCAAGTTAATAAATATGAAACAGTGAATATATATATATATATATATATATATATATATATTTAGAATAAAAATTATATATATTTAT
>BSQZ01000030.1:6115000-6187500 GCA_033239005.1 Lamellibrachia satsuma
TTGAAATAGTCACTAAAAAGTCACGACCGCCGCCTATGCAATAGAGTCTCAAGTCGTGATGTCCCGCCACAACTCTCGCCACTGTCCGTGGTCGAGTACGTGTAAAGTTTCGACTTCGGCAAGGCAACGTTGTCAATCGTAGTTATCAATCGCGGCGGAAGGCGAAGTTTGCCGAAGTTCGGCAACACCGAGGAGCAACCCGAGCTTGCGTGTCATCCTCCATTCCTCAATGAAAGGCACGATCTTTGTCGCGAACGCGTGACACTCGCCTGCAGACAGGCGCTGCTCGAGCGAAATGTCCGCGAGAAGGAAGCGGATCATCCACAGTTGGTGTCGAAGACGCGACTAAAGTCATTGCCGAGAAACTCGATCGATACGCGTTGACGCTGCGCTTTCGCCCACAGTCAACGGTATCCGTAGATTCGTCGGGCAGCCCCGATCGTGACACGATTCTCAACAGATCGACTAGTGACAATGTTTTACGAAGTGCCGATAGTAAAACTATCGAACGTACACTCGCCAGTTGACCTATCGGTTCGTCCGGCTTCTGTAGAAATATCAACACACCTTTTTAACTCAAGCGGTTCTTGGCGTTCCAGCGCATCGTTGAAAATGCCGGCGATCGTGTCTGGCAGCAGGCCAGCGGTGCTCTTCAAAAGTTCGGTCGGGAGATCGTCATGACCGCTTGCTCGACCACTGTTCAATTTTTCGATCTCTCGCTTCCAAAGCTGGGTCGCTAAACTGGCGGCCGAAGTGTTCGTTGAGCCGCACAAGGCGTCCGGGGTCGCGTGGATCGTCAGTTTGGCGACAGATTTCCGCGTTATCTCACGAACGGCGCAAAACAGTTTCGCCCCGTCTTGGAGGCGTTCGACATCTGCGGCCAGGTTGTCCCATCTCACTGAGGCTTTATTGCGAACCTTGAGGCGCAGATTGTGCAGAATCATGTTTTACTACGCTCACGTTTCAGTTCTCGTCGACGAGTGATTTCTGGTGTGTTTTGTTTCAACTGTCGTTGTTCTGCTGACAACACAGTGTGATACATCTCATCTGGCCGCCGGGGCGGTCCAACCGATGGTGTTTGTTTATTTGTAATAATGATCACGTGCGTCCACCTTGTTTAACACCCATGCTCTTGCATGCATCAATACAAGGTCGATACTAATTGAGTGTTAAATAGATAGCTATTGTAGCACATGACGAAACAACGAACTATGCAAATAGTTAACATTTCAGTCGGAAATTTGTCTGTGCAAAGTTTTATAAATATGTGTATTGCGTTAATTAAGGAATTATATCATGTGGATGTGTCGACATTACTTGTTTTACAAAGCATCTGATTTGTAGATGCGACAACTGTGACAAATTTCAACTCTTTACGTTTGTAGCGTCGATCACCTCCAGGGTGATACATTCACACCCGGCTCTATAAAAGGAAATATTTGCGAACGATTTTTGTATGATTATGGGACAAAAATCCCTGACGTAAACTCATTCGCGATACTGATTTGTCCCTGTTTTTTCCGACCGAACGCTGCCGCCCAACCAGTTAAGCCGTCCTCGGCTAAATATTTCGATTTTTCTGCAAAACAAAAATCGTTTTTTATAATAAAAATGAAATAAAAATCGATTCGGTGCGGTACGTCACCGACCACTCCGCCGAGCTCGCTGATGTGATTCGCTCGATCTCGTCCAGGAACGAACGTGGCGAGCTGATCAAATCAGTGTCGTCGGCGTATTCGACGTCGAATGGTAAGCTAGCGTCGAAAAGTGGGCGCTTGGAAGGTTGCAAGGTAATATTTTGTGTTACTACTCGCCATGCGGCAACATGTTCTAGCAACGATTGTCTCTCACACGTGAATAACTCTGGCTAATGCAATCACGGCAGCCATATTGGTGGTAATGATGAACATGTCGTAGCACATGTGTACCAAATTTGGTGCTTGTAGCACAATCTGAACAATCGACCTGTTTTTTGTGTGCTGAGAAGCTCTAATAAGACGGACAATATCCATCTCAAGTCACTGGATGAGTTTGAAACAACACATTCACCCATCCTATTCCATGGCCTCAAGATCGACGGAAGAGCTTATATCAAAATATAAATTAGATCATGACTAAGAAATTCAAGTATGCAAACATTCGTACATTTATTAATTCAATTCTTGAGACAGCTCACATTACATCGTGTTGTATTTGTTGCAGTGCAAGCGACAAGCCCAAAGGTAGTAGCGTCTGCAAGTTCCAAGAAAGAAGTTGGCGGTATGCCAATTTTGCGTGTGAATGTTTAAGGAAACACTTTATGACTTCTGGAGATCTGCGTCAAATGGTTATTTAAAGATCTATGTTAAATTGTGATTTAAACATTTATGTTAAATGGTGATTTAAAGATCTATGTCAAATGGTGATTTAAAGATTTATGTCAAATGGTGATTTAAAGCATAGCACAAGACAACAGGATACAATGAGCAGACGGTCCCAAATAGGTCCTATGTGGGTACACGGAGTAAAATGAACAGACGGTCCCAGTTAGGTCCTTTTATATATATATATATATATATATATATATATATATATATATATATATATATATATATATATATATATATATATATATATATATATATATATACAAGTTTTAGGTGTTTTCCATCGTGTTTGTTATTGTGTTCAACATATGTCCTTCTTTCATTTAAAGTATGAATGTCTTCACATGTCTTTGGTGAATACAACACTTGTCGCTGGATTGGTGTAACGTACTGTAGCAACGTGAACGTTATTACTAGGTTGGGTGGGTATAACTGTCCTGGCGCATACAACAGAGCACCCGTTGTATGGCGAATTCCCATTAAACATACCGTCGTATTTCTGCCTGCAGGATTCGACCTCTCCCTTCGCCCCTCTCAGTTCCTCCTTCACCAGCTTCATTTGTTCTGAAACGAATCCAGTGGTATGTGATCGTCACGTTTCATCTAAACTGAACACTATTACCTGAACATACTATCGACATATAATAAGTACAGGCAAGGCTTTCTATGAGAACCTTAAATGATTGTGCGTCGCTATAGAAATGTATTAATTACAATAATATTTATAATAAATATTATGATCATAGGATATATCTATTCAACAGAGTTATACTTTTCACATCAAATGTAAATTTATTGGTTTAAAAAAAAAAATACCGTTGAATTTCTGCCTGTTCGACCTCGTTGTTTCCTTGGCCTTGAGTAGTTTCTCACTGAGATGTCGAACTTGCTCTGAATCAAGCAAAGGTAAAGGTAAAAGGTACGTTCTTATATTACGCGGTATCCAGTCCGTAGCACCGCGCAAAACGATTTATACTTCACCCCCTGACAGAACTGTTCAGTCCAAGGCCATTTCAACTTCTCTGGGAAGCATTTAGCCACGCTGCAATTGCGCGAAGACTATTCGTTCACATTTCCACCACTGTCTGTATTGCCAGGTACTCATTTATACAGCTGAGTGAGTGAACTGTGGCAACGTGGGGTGATTAAACTTGCTAAAGGTCCGAAGCAACCGCAGTGGGATTTGAAACCGGGTTCCCTAGAATGAGAGTCCGGCCTTCTAACCGTTATGCCATCGCACCCCATATAAAGCAATGTGTGCACAACGTTGATTCATATTACCAACGTTATATAAACATAAACCACATCATTAAATTGTCGTCGAAAAATTAAGTATATGATTGTTCCAATCGAGGTTTGTCATTGTTTTAATTGTAAGTGTTATTTATGTACCGTTAACTAAGTGTCCAATCTAATATCTTATGTGTTATTACATAATTATGCAAGTACTTGTAATTCAGCCCATAGTGATCTCACTCACCGCGTCTGACGTCGTCCGTGAGGTCTGGCCTCTTGAGGTCTGACAGGGTGCGGCAGAGCTCATCGAACATTGCGCCAGAATCTTCTCGTTTCCCTCGGGTGTCCCTCCATGTTTTCAGTAGTAAGAACGTAGTTTCCAACGGAACCTTGGAGTCAGCTCTTAGCTTCTGCACCGCCGAAGGGTCGAGCCGCAAGTAGACGCCGAGTTGCATATGTTGACTGCCCAACGTCTCACCCAGCTGCTCGCTCAGCTTCATTAAAAACATGTCGTCCAGTTGACCTACAATAGCAGGACTAACTGTAGTCATTCGTTCGATTAAAGTAATAGCAAATCGTATATTTTCGTCAAATGTATTTCAGATTAATACTAGTGGAGAATGAGAGCGAGGGATGGTGGGGTGGAGAATGAGAGCGAGGGATGGTGGAGTGGAGAATGAGAGCGAGGGATGGTGGAGTGGAGAATGAGAGCGAGGGATGGTGGGTTGGAGAATGAGAGCGAGGGATGGTGGAGTGGAGAATGAGAGCGAGGGATGGTGGAGTGGAGAACGAGAATGAGGGATGGTGGAGTGGAGAATGAGAGCGAGGGATGGTGGAGTGGAGACGGTTGGTTGAGACGACAGTGAAACGGGACTAGTGACGAAGAAAAATGGGGAAAATCGACCACCGGTATCGGTGCCAGCCTCACCCCGGACTACAGGGATAAAGAGGTATCGGTGCCAGCCTCACCCCGGACTACAGGGATAAAGAGGTATCGGTGCCAGCCTCACCCCGGACTACAGGGATAAAGAGGTATCGGTGCCAGCCTCACCCCGGACTACAGGGATAAAGAGGTATTGGTGCCAGCCTCACCCCGGACTACAGGGATAAAGAGGTATCGGTGCCAGCCTCACCCCGGACTACAGGGATAAAGAGGTATTGGTTCCGGCCTCACCCCGAACTACAGGGATAAAGAGGTATTGTTTCCAGCCTCACCCTGGATTACAGGGATAAAGAGGTATTGGTGCCAGCCTCACCCTGGATTACAGGGATAAAGAGGTATTGGTGCCAGCCTCACCCCGGACTACAGGGATAAAGAGGTATTGGTTCTAGCCTCACAACGGAATACAGGGATAAAGAGGTATTGGTTAGAGCCACATCCCGGACTACAGGGATAAAGGGGTATTGGTTCCAGCCTCACCCCGGACTACAGGGATAAAGATATATTGTTTCCAGCCTCACCCCGGACAACAGGGATAAAGAGGTATTGTTTCCAGCCTCACCCTGGATTACAGGAATAAAGAGGTATTGGTGCCAGCCTCACCCCGGACTGCAGGGATAAAGAGGTATTGGCTCCAGCCTCACCCCGGACTACAGGGATAAAGAGGTATTGGTTCCAGCCTCACCCCGGACTACAGGGATAAAGAGGTATTGGTTCCAGCCACATCCTGTACAACAGGGATAAAGAGGTATCGGTGCCAGCCTCACCCCGGATTACAGGGATAAAGAGGTATTGGTTCCAGCCTCATCCCGAACTACAGGGATAAAGAGGTATTGGTTCCAGCCACATCCCGTATTACAGGGATGCAGAGGTATTGGTTCCAGCCTCACCCCGGACTACAGGGTTAAAGAGGTATTGGTTCCAGCCTCACCCCGGATTACAGGAATAAAGAGGTATTAGTTCCAGCCTCACCCCGGACTACAGGGAGAAAGAAGTATCGGTTCCAGCCTCATCCTGGACTACAGGGATAAAGAGGTATCGGTTCCAGCCAGACCCAGGACTACAGGGATAAAGAGATATTGTTTCCAGCCTCACCCCGGACTACAGGGATAAAGAGGTATCGGTTCCAGCCTCACCCCGGGCTACAGGGATAAAAGGTATTGTTTCCAGCCTCATCCCGGACTACAGGGATAAAGAGGTATTGGTTCCAGCCTCACCACGGACTACAAGGATAAAGAGGTATTGTTTCCAGCCTCATCCCGGACTACAGGGATAAAGAGGTATTGGTTCCAGCCTCACTACGGACTACAGAGATAAAGAGATATTGGTTCCAACCTCACCCCGGACTACAGGGATAAAGAGGTATTGTTTCCAGCCTCATCCCGGACTACAGAGATAAAGAGGTATTGGTTCCAGCCTCACCACGGACTACAGGGATAAAGAGGTATTGGTTCCAACCTCACCCCGGACTAAAGGGATAAAGAAGTATTGGTTCCAGCCTCACCCCGGACTACAGGAATAAAGAGATATTGGTTCCAACCTCACCCCGGACTACAGGGAGAAAGAAGTATCGGTTCCAGCCTCACCCCGGACTACAGGGATAAAGAAGCATCGGTTCCAGCCTCATCCTGGACTACAGGAATACAGAGGTGTCGGTGATAGCCTCATCCCGGACTACAGGAATAAAGAGGTATCGGTGATAGCCTCATCCAGGACTACAGGAATAAAGAGGTATCAGTGCCAACCTCACCCCGGACTACAGGAATGAAGAGGTATCGGTGCCAGTCTCACCCCGGACTACAGGAATAAAGAGGTATTGGTGCCAGTCTCACCCCGGACTACAGGAATAAAGAGGCATCAGTGCCAGCCTCACCCCGGACTACAGGAATAAAGAGGTATCGGTGCCAGCCTCACCCCAGACTACAGTAATAAAGAGGTATCGGTGCCAGCCTCACCCCGGACAACAGGAATAAAGAGGTATCGGTGCCAGCCTCACCGCAGACTACAGGAATAAAGAGGTATCGGTGCCAGCCTCACCCCGGACTACAGGGATAAAGAGAAGACTAACAACAACTACTTATTACTACTAAAATAACGAGGTACTCCTGAATAAACTTCCTATATGACAGTACAACGTCCTATATGACCGTACAACTTCCTATATGACCGTACAACGCATGTCAGCCGTACTATTTCAGTAGTCTCATTATTTAATAATTAAGATGTTCCATCAAGTGCGACATATGAAGATGACTCCATTATAAATGTGTGCTACCAGAATTAATCGAGACATAGAAAAGCCTGTGTTATTTATTCATTATTGAACTATTGTTTGAGTTGAACTATACGAATGGACTATACAATGACCACTTCCGTACCAGACTGTGCAGCGGCGCCGACGGTACATTCTCCAGATTGAGCCATGTCTTATCTGCAATCAAGATATTCACATCACAATAGCTTCAACACCCTATGACAGTTTAACAGTTTTCGTTTCGCCTTTCTCAACGCCAAAAATTAGCAGAGCCCAATATTAGCCGCGTCCAAAGTTAACCGAGCCCAATATTAGCCGCGTCCAAAGTTAACCGAGCCCAATATTAGCCGCGTCCAAAGTTAACCGAGTTCAATATTAGACGCGTCCAAAGTTAACCGAGCCCAATATTAGCCGCGTCCAAAGTTAACTGAGCCCAATATTAGCCGCGTCCAAAGTTAACCGAGCCCAATATTAGCCGCGTCCAAAGTTAACCGAGTCCAATGTTAGCCGCGTCCAAAGTTAACCGAGCCCAATATTAACCGCGTCCAAAGTTAACCGAGCCCAATATTAGCCGCGTCCAAAATTAACCGAGCCCAATATTAGCCGCGTCCAAAGTTAACCGAGTCCAATATTAGCCGCGTCCAAAGTTAACCAAGCCCAATATTAGCCGCGCCAAAAGTTAGTTGTGCCCAAAATTAGACGCGTCCAAAGTTAGGTGTGCATAAAGGTAGACGCGTCCAAAGTTAGGTGTGCAAAAGGGATTCGGTCGGACAGTTAGAAGCACTCTCTGTTTTCTATATTTAAACCAACCCACATGCAGTAAAAAGGGAACCGGTCGGACAGTTAGAAGCACTCTCTGTTTTCCTTATTTAAACCAACCCACATGCAGTAAAATGGGATTCGGTCGGACAGTTAGAAACAGTCTCTGTTTTCTATATTTAAACCGACCCACATGCAGTAAAAAGGGAACCGGTCGGACAGTTAGAAGCAGTCTGTGTTCTCTATATTTAAACCAACCCACATGCAGTAAAAAGGGAACCGGTCGGACAGTTAGAAGCACTCTGTGTTTTTTATATTTAAACCAACCCACATGCAGTAAAAAGGGATTCGGTCGGACAGTTAGAAGCACTCTGTGTTTTCCCTATTTAAACCAACCCACATGCAGTAAAAAGGGATTCGGTCGGACAGTTAGAAGCACTCTGTGTTTTCTATATTTAAACCAACCCACTTGCAGTAAAAAGGGAACCGGTCGGACAGTTAGAAGCACTCTGTGTTTTCTATATTTAAACTAACCCACATGCAGTAAAAAGGGAACCGGTCGGACAGTTAGAAGCACTATGTGTTTTCTATATTTAAACCAACCCACATGCAATAAAAAGGGAACCGGTCGGACAGTTAGAAGCACTATGTGTTTTCTATATTTAAACCAACCCACTTGCAGTAAAAAGGGAACCGGTCGGACAGTTAGAAGCACTCTGTGTTTTTTATATTTAAACCAACCCACTTGCAGTAAAAAGGGAACCGGTCGGACAGTTAGAAGCACTATGTGTTTTCTATATTTAAACCAACCCACTTGCAGTAAAAAGGGAACCGGTCGGACAGTTAGAAGCATTCTGTGTTTTTTTTATATTTAAACCAACCCACTTGCAGTAAAAAGGGAACCGGTCGGACAGTTAGAAGCACTCTGTGTTTTCTATATTTAAACCAACCCACTTGCAGTAAAAAGGGAACCGGTCGGACAGTTAGAAGCACTCTGTGTTTTTTTTATATTTAAACCAACCCACTTGCAGTAAAAAGGGAACCGGTCGGACAGTTAGAAGCACTATGTGTTTTCTATATTTAAACCAACCCACTTGCAGTAAAAAGGGAACCGGTCGAACAGTTAGAATCACTCTGTGTTTTTTATATTTAAACCAACCCACTTGCAGTAAAAAGGGAACCGGTCGGACAGTTAGAAGCACTCTGTGTTTTCTATATTTAAACCAACCCACATGCAGTAAAAAGGGAACCGGTCGGACAGTTAGAAGCACTCTGTGTTTTCTATATTTAAACCAACCCACATCCAGTAAAACGGGAATCGATCTTGCAGTTAGAAGCGTGCGTGCGTGCGTGCGTGCGTGCGTGCGTGTGTGTGTCATGTGTGACTCACGGGACACCGCGAGCGGCGAGCGCGTTCTGTCTTTATGTCAACAACTCAATCAATCATATTTAGGTCATGTCCTTAGAATGCCGCCAGCAAGAACGGCAACACAAACATGGCACTGGAAACCATCTGGGAAATGGAAAGGAGGACGCACAAAAGGCGGCGAAGCTAAGTTACTTATTAATTTGCTATGCTACTGTGCATTAGCGACACAGGTTATTCAGGGAAAAAAATTGTATACCAAATCCTAAGTAGGCCATAGCCCAAAGACCCACGAGCCCTACCCCAAATAATTCACAGTTGACATTAACTGTCAATAATTGGTCCGTGACAGAACGAGTAAGCCGATTCAGTGACAGAACGAGTAAGCCGGGTTCAGTGACAGAACGAGTAAGCCGATTCAGTGACAGAACGAGTAAGCCGGGTTCAGTGACAGAACGAGTAAGCCGGGTTCAGTGACAGAACGAGTAAACCGGGTCCATTGACGCAGGGAGTCAGTCGGACGGGAGTTGAGAGCGGCGCTCACGGTTCACCGCGCTCACGGTTCACCGCGGCTGCTCGAGGGAGTGTGTGCCTGACCCGTGTTCGCGTCTAACGGCGCGTGGCGTCGAAACGAACTTTTCAATATTCGACCACAAATGCGAAATGGGGTGTGCATATTTTCAGAAACGGCCCGGAACGAGTTTTAACGGTAAATGGCGTGGAATGGGTGCTCCATGTAAAGGTATCATTGGCATTTGTACATAGATAATGGCATGGTGCAACTTTTCACCAAATTGGAAAGAATTACATGTAGATTAAGGTATGTTTTCGGTTAAAAAAAATACAAAACGATGACTGATTAAAGACCGGCGGCCATGTGTTGGCTGTTCCGTCTACAGAACACACTCCTACTAGTATCATCATTCCGTGAATCCAAACATACCTTAATCTATATGTAATTGTTTTCCATTTGTTAAAACGTTTATACAGACGCCAATGACCAAGGTTTATTAATGCCTCTCATAAATATAAAATGCCCGTGTGGAAAACCTGCTCTGCCCGTATGGATGTTTTATCTTCAATTTTAATATAGAATTTTAAGTGAAAACTAAGAAAAGAACAACTTCATCTACTAAATAAAATCATAATTAGTTTGAACACAGGCATAACGGCCAACAACACCCTAGTATTTTGCGTAGCAGTCAGCCTGCCGGCCATTGCTTTTCAATGCTGTCATTCGGCTATTTATAACCCGGTCGGGTTCAAACCATTGCAATCTTAAACAGAACGAGACAATGAGATAATCACGTCACATCGCAATTTTGGCATAGTCCTTTTTTGCGTCACGCCCTTTTGTTGATCCTACCTTCGTTAGTTTTAGCTTTCCTTTGTTTAAATTGTATTTTGTTAGTATGATCATATTGCTAAGCACATTTTTGGGTGAAATAGTTTACAATAGTTCGAGTGTTGATTTTATATAATTTTGAATCGCAGCAAAAACATTCCAGTCACAATTCACAACTGGCAGCCATCTTGAAAATTACGATTTTTGTGTTTTCATGATCGTTAACAAAATAGTGAAAAGTAACCACCAGAATTGTGGAATTTAGTTGAGCAAAACTGACAAACATGCCTACATTTGCTTCTCTTGGGTGACGGTAATTTTTTTATAGCATAGTGAAGTTGATTTTGTTTTTCTTCAATATTCCGTGAAGTTAGTTTCATGATTTGAAAAATTTATTTACTAATTTAGTGGTTGACCCGATATCCTCATTCTGTTGTAAGCAACGCGCGACATCAAGCACAATTGATGACCATCTTAAGATATAAGGTAAACCAGTAGTAAAAAATGTTGCCTGTGTGAAACTCCGCACGGCCCGTGTGAGCTGAACCTATAGAAATGGTCAATGATGTTTTTACCGAGCACCAAATCCAGGCTATTCGCCGTTAAATCTCGTTCCGTGCTTGTTCGCGAAAACATACACGTCCCGAAAAATGCCGCTACGTCCGGCACGTCCCAAGCTATGGCCGGCACGTCCCAAGCTATGGCCCGCACGTCCCAAGCTATGGCCCGCACGTCCCAAGCTATGGCCCGCTCAGCTAGGCAAACATAGCATCAAGTCGACGTACGACCCACGTTTGAGTGACAATAGTAAAGGCCCCGCCCCTCGGTGCACCAAGTCGACGTACGACCCATGTTTGAGTGACAAGAGTGGAGGCCCCGCCCCTCAGTGCACCAAGTCGACGTACGATCCACGTTTGAGTGACAAGAGTGAAGGCCCCGCCCCTCCGTGCACCAAGTTGACGTACGACCCATGTTTTAGTGACAAGAGTGGAGGCCCCGCCCCTCAGTGCACCAAGTCGACGTACGACCCATGTTTGAGTGACAAGAGCGGAGGTCCCGCAACTCCGTGAGACGGTCGCGCAGGCGGCTACTCACACAACGCACTTCGCCTCGCCTCGCTGCACTCTGCATATAATAAAATAAATAGTAAATAAAATTGGACAATTTTTTCAGTAAAACGTTTCCCTAGCACCAATGTGTAACACACCAGGAAGTAAACTTGTGGGCATCGTAAGTTTGGATATAGGGCATTAAAAAAAGTGCCTTTGAGCAGGGACATTGCCATTTTTGCTGGTAGAACATGTTGACAGTGTATATGTGGATTTTTAGATGATTTTGATAGGCGAAGAATTGTTGGCAATGTTTTCGCCACAAGGCACGAGTGCGTAGTAACTCACGCAGAAATTGGTAAACATTGACGGGTATGGCACGTTCAGCCATTTTAATAAGAGTTAAAAATAAGTGATTTTGACAAAACCCGGCCAGCATGTCGATGAGATGATGGCACCGGCAAGTAAGAAGTTTCAGGATCTGTGATAGTCCCGTTTTCTTGTAATCATGCATAACATGGAAATGTAACTGTAAGTGTAACTGTAATTGTAACTGTAAATGTGACTGTAAATGTGACTGTAAATGTAAATGTAAATGTAAATGTAAATGTAAATGTAAATGTAAATGTAAATGTAAATGTAAATGTAAATGTAAATGTAAATGTAAATGTAACTGTAACTGTAACTGTAACTGTAAATGTAACTGTAGGCTGATCCATTCGACAGTAACATTCTTGAACGCTTCGGCGGAATAGTTAATCGCTTCGGCGACAAATGTTTTGTGTAACGTGGTCTGTGCAATTGTCTGACGCCTGCCCTTCTATCACAAAATATGGCGCTATGTTTTACGTTTTATAGGGCTTTATGAATAAAAAATATTGATAAATTAAGAATCAGTGCCATTATTTATTGAAATTTGTTTTATCATAATCCTTACAGAACCATCTTGAGTACATGCTTTATTACAAAACTGGCAGAAAACATATAACAAGTTAGTTTTGTTTGTTTAGTATATGTTGTGTCAATATGTTGTGTAACCGCTATGTGTCAATGTGTCAATAAAGAGTGCACTTGTCAACACATAATTAATTCATATAGACACAGGCAGCATTGCAGGTTATGTGACCTCCAAGCATTCCTAGCACACAACTCAAGGGACATACCAATTATAAATGTTCATAAAGGTGTACAAAGGATATTATTCTCTTTATATTAAATATAATATTTCATGTACACCGTAGGAAAATGTATAACAATCATCTTCATGGACTTTTTATATTTTTTTATTTGAAGTAGGCATTTGTAAATCAAAATTAATGTTTTAATACATTTTGAAAATATTATTAGTGTGTGTTTGACCATCTTGCAGTAGCGTACCGTATTTGCATTCAAATACACTTTAAACAAAAGTATTTAAGTATATTCAAATTAACAATAATGACAATATAATTAATTTATCATAATGAATACGTCAAAAACTTTTCATATAATAACGGCACCGAAACGAAAAAAATTCGCCGGTTCCGAGTCGCGTCGGCCGCGATTCCACTTCAGTAGCGATACAGCTTCAGTAGCGATACCACTTCACTAGCGATACTACTTCGGCGAAATTGTCTTTATAAAACGGCGCCGACGCCACCAAAAATCGCCGCCGACGCAAGTAAATTGTTCCAATATCGCGACTAAGAAAGTTTGGTCGTGTCGGCTGGCTGAAGAGGTAACGCTGCGCGTTCACTTACCTGCGCGAATCAGGCGCAGCTAGCGGGCGCCGTTATCACGTACTAGCCCTACTCGTATAGGAGGCTTTGTTTGTGCGTTATATATAATTATACATACACCAATCCAGGTTTATATCACTGACTAAGAACGTCAGTTCCTTGGTGCTATGAAAACCTAAGAACGATGACGTCATACTACGCGACTCATGTGTCCTATCGGCATACCAACATATTTGAAATGTCGTTATTATTATGTTTGTAATAAAACAGCGACAACAAGACGGATTACAGTTCGTTGTTTTTGTTTTGTTTGATGATCGTACCATACACTACACTTCCAGCCGCTTCGCCACAACTCACCCGCCTCCAAAGGGTTCCTAAGAGGTGTGTGTGTGTGTATAATGACATGTACGTTGACACCTGCGACACATCACTAACGATCGGCGGCAACGAGTCTATCAGTTTACGTAATTGTCTACATACCGTTTGATGTGAGATGTCCTCAAATGTCTCCGTGAAACTTGAAGTTCAGTGTCTCGAAGTGTCTCGAAGTGTCACGAAGTGTCTCGAAGTGTCTCGATCAGAAGAACTGTTCTGTAATAACACAGATCTATACTTCGAAGGCGATTTAGACGAAGTGAGCACAGGGCCAGATGTTAAACCTTGGGGGGGGGTGCATCGTGAACCCGGCAACCAATAAAACTAACCCTTTGGGTAACGTGATATGTTGCCTGCCAGTATTTGGCAGAGACCGGCCGTCACTCAAATACTGACGTAGTTCATACAAAAATAGACCCGCAACGTGCTGTATGTCAGTCGTGGTTGTTTCTGGCCCCTTGCCCCACATACCTTCACTAGTAACCCGTTATGTAACCCCTGCTCTTTCCTCGGGTCAGTGACTCTGAATGCGCCACGTACACGACGGTACAGATCGCTCTGACACTGCCTCGCTGTGGCTGACCCGGGTCTAAGCCGCAGCCAACATTAGATCTGTTTGTGACGAGGCGACGGCGGACACACCGTCGTTGCGCTGTCAGTCTCTTTAGTTTGTTAAAGTAATGACAATGTTAACAGTATGTATGATAACTTTTAGTAGTCGGCTGTGTTAAAGCAACATTTAAACAACGACAAAGTATCTCATCGGGTGACTAGGCTAGAGAAGAGAACGTTGTGGGTGGGCTTTGTGTTGTTTATTTGTGTCATTTAAGGTGTGCGATGATAATCAACCACCAGTACCTTGGGCCATGTTCCAGTGACGTCAGCAGAGAAAGCCGGGACACTGGTCAAGTTGGACATTGCAACACCACTCAAACAGACGTTCTATGTCCGCCACATATACGCCTTCGGGGGCCACATTGACATCAGTGATAAGAGAGAGAGCCAGCCTTTCAAGATAACATGTTATTTCGACATATTCCCAGGTTGTGTCGGGACGGCTTTGTGTCATTCCAGTTACTAACAGAGACAACGATCATTGCCGCAGGAGAGAACATCGATGTGACCAACAACCCTGATCGGCTGTTTACCTTCAAAATGTGCATGGGTGAAATACGCGCGCGCGTGCGCGCGTGTGTGTGTGTGTACCTGGCTAACTAGGGTAATTGTTCCCTGCCTAAACATGTTCCGAGTTTGTCGAGACGTCAGCCAGGCAACGCGTGATAAAGCATAAATCTTCTGCTGTGATCGTCCCAATCCCCCGTCCTGCTGCAGACGGGTTCGTCCTCTACCCATGAATGGGACATGGGTTGGGGGCCAGCACCTCTAGGGCTAAAAGTTTCTACGAGATCTCTAGCACGTTCGACTCGAACCGCAAGACATTCAGTAACCACAATACACCACGAGTATGTTGTGCTAGGAGGGGAGACTTACACACTCGGCTCCCTGTCGCTCCAATGGCGGGCGGGCGGGCGGGCGGGCGGGCGGGCGGGCGGGCGGGCGGGCGGGCGGGCGGGCGGGCGGGCGGGCGGGCGGGCGATCGGTCTTGGTGCGGTGAAGCGTGACCAATGGGTCTACTGAAGAACAACATCGCCCTCTGGTGGTCTGTGGAGCTGACGGGGCCCGGGTGCGACCGGGGTTACGCAGCCGCCGCCAGTGGGGTATCTAGGATCTCGCGGGGCGGGGGGGGCAATCATCACCCATTAGTTTACCATGCTACCCCGTAGTGGCGCAACAGGTTATATAGTAATAAAAAATAAGCCAGGGGGCTATGGACCAATGCCCCGCCCTAAATACGTCACTGACCGACGCCCAGGAAAATTACAATCTGCGGGTATATATGTAGTCAAGGAGGCGAGGGATGTGCGCCTACACGTAGTTCAATGGGAAGGGAGAGAGGGGACTTGTCTACAGGTCAGCCAGACTGAAAAAGAGAGAGAGGGGGGGGGGAGGGACTCGTCTACAGGCTGAAAAAGAGGGAGAAGTATTCAGAAAGGTTACTAATGATACAGATAAACAAAGTTTACAGGATGATCTACATAAATTAGTTAACTGGTCAGAAAATAGCAAATGTTATTAAATTATGGGAAGTGTAAATGTTTACATATAGGACATGGAATCATGGACGAAGAATATAAAATGGGGGATGCTGTACTAGGTAGAACCACACAAGAAAATGACTTAGGAGTAACATTTAGTGCTGACATGAAAGTTTCAGAGCAATGTGGGATTGCTGCTTCGAAAGGAAATCAAATTCTAGGGCTAATTAGGCGAACTACCATGTATAAGGAGAAACAGCTAATTGTACCCCTGTACAAAGCAATATACCACATTTGGAATATTGTATCCAAGCATGGAGGCCGTATCGTAAAAAGGACATAGACAAGCTAGAAAGAATACAACGAAGAGCAACTAAGATGATTCCAGAATCAAGAGACCTTAGTTACGAAAGTCGCTTATTACAATGTGCTTTGACAACACTAGAGACCAGGAGACTAAGAGGAGACCAAATAGAAGTGTTTAAAATAGTGAATGGTTATGAGGATGTTGATAGGAATATAGAAAATTGTTGGACTCTCGATAAGCCAATGGCTTCCTTGTCCACTTGCCATCTGGAACTTGTTGTTTGGGATGGCCATCTTTTTAAATCTTGTTAAATCTTGATAGGGGACTTGTCTACAGGCAGTCAGACAAAAACGAAGAGAGAGGGGGGGGACGTGTCTACAGGCAGTCAGATTGTAAGGAAGGGAGAGGGGGGACTTGTCTACAGGCAGTCAGGTTGTAAAGAAGGGAGAGAGGGGACTTGTCTACAGGCAGTCAGATTGTAAGGAAGGGAGAGAGGGGACTTGTCTACAGGCAGTCAGACTGTAAGGAAGGGAGAGAGGGGACTTGTCTACAGGCAGTCAGACTGTAAGGAAGGGAGAGATTGGACTTGTTTACAGGCAGTCAGATTGTAAGGAAGGGAGAGCGGGGGACTTGTTTACAGGCAGTCAGACTGTAAGGAAGGGAGAGAGGGGACTTGTTTACAGGCAGTCAGACTGTAAGGAAGGGACAGAGGGGACTTGTCTACAGGCAGTCAGACTGTAAGGAAGGGAGAGAGGGGACTTGTTTACAGGCAGTCAGATTGTTAGGAAGGGAGAGAGTGGACTTGTTTATAGGCAGTCAGATTGTAAGGAAGGGAGAGAGGGGGACTTGTCTACAGCCAGTCAGACTGTAAGGAAGGGAGAGAGGGGACTTGTTTACAGGCAGTCAGATTGTAAGGAAGGGAGAAAGTGGACTTGTTTACAGGCAGTCAGATTGTAAGGAAGGGAGAGGGGGGACTTGCCTACAGGCAGTCAGATTGTAAGGAAGGGAGAGAGGGGACTTGCCTACAGGCAGTCAAATTGTAAGGAAGGGAGAGAGTGGACTTGTCTACAGGCAGTCAGATTGTAAGGAAGGGAGAGAGTGGACTTGTTTACAGGCAGTCAGATTGTAAGGAAGGGAGAGAGGGGACTTGCCTACAGGCAGTCAGATTGTAAGGAAGGGAGAGAGTGGACTTGTCTACAGGCAGTCAGATTGTAAAGAAGGGAGAGAGGGGACTTGTCTACAGGCAGTCAGATTGTAAGGAAGGGAGAGATGGGACTTGTCTACAGGCAGTCAGACTGGAAGGAAGGGAGAGAGGGGACTTGTCTACAGGCAGTCAGACTGGAAGGAAGGGAGAGAGGGGAATTGTCCACAGGCAGTCAGACTGGAAGGAAGGGAGAGAGGGGAATTGTCCACAGGCAGTCAGACTGGAAGGAAGGGAGAGAGGGGAATTGTCTACAGGCAGTCAGACTGGAAGGAAGGGAGAGAGGGGAATTGTCTACAGGCAGTCAGACTGGAAGGAAGGGAGAGAGTGGACTTGTCTACAGGCAATCAGATTGTAAGGAAGGGTGAGAGGGGACTTGTCTACAGGCAGTCAGACTGTAAGGAAGGGAGAGAGGGGACTTGTCTACAGGCAGTCAGACTGTAAGGAAGGAAGAGATGGGACTTGTCTACAGGCAGTCAGACTGTAAGGAAGGGAGAGAGGGGACTTGTCTACAGGCAGTCAGACTGTAAGGAAGGGAGAGAGTGGACTTGTCTACAGGCAGTCAGATTGTAAGGAAGGGAGAGAGTGGACTTGTCTACAGGCAGTCAGATTGTAAGGAAGGGAGAGAGTGGACTTGTCTACAGGCAGTCAGATTGTAAGGAAGGGAGAGAGTGGACTTGTTTACAAACAGTCAGATTGTAAAGATGGGAGAGAGGGGACTTCTATACAGGCAGTCAGATTGTAAGGAAGGGAGAGAGGGAACTTGTCTTCATGCAGTCACATTGTAAGGAAGGGAGAGAGGGGACTTGTCTTCATGCAGTCAGATTGTAAGGAAGGGAGAGAGGGAACTTGTCTACAGGTAGTCAGATTGTAAGGAAGGGAGAGAGGGGACTTGTTTACAGGCAGTCAGACTGTAAGGAAGGGACAGAGGGGACTTGTCTACAGGCAGTCAGACTGTAAGGAAGGGAGAGAGGGGACTTGTTTACAGGCAGTCAGATTGTTAGGAAGGGAGAGAGTGGACTTGTTTATAGGCAGTCAGATTGTAAGGAAGGGAGAGAGGGGGACTTGTCTACAGCCAGTCAGACTGTAAGGAAGGGAGAGAGGGGACTTGTTTACAGGCAGTCAGATTGTAAGGAAGGGAGAAAGTGGACTTGTTTACAGGCAGTCAGATTGTAAGGAAGGGAGAGGGGGGACTTGCCTACAGGCAGTCAGATTGTAAGGAAGGGAGAGAGGGGACTTGTTTATAGGCAGTCAGATTGTAAGGAAGGGAGAGAGGGGGACTTGTCTACAGCCAGTCAGACTGTAAGGAAGGGAGAGAGGGGACTTGTTTACAGGCAGTCAGATTGTAAGGAAGGGAGAAAGTGGACTTGTTTACAGGCAGTCAGATTGTAAGGAAGGGAGAGGGGGGACTTGCCTACAGGCAGTCAGATTGTAAGGAAGGGAGAGAGGGGACTTGCCTACAGGCAGTCAAATTGTAAGGAAGGGAGAGAGTGGACTTGTCTACAGGCAATCAGATTGTAAGGAAGGGAGAGAGTGGACTTGTTTACAGGCAGTCAGATTGTAAGGAAGGGAGAGAGGGGACTTGCCTACTGGCAGTCAGATTGTAAGGAAGGGAGAGAGTGGACTTGTCTACAGGCAGTCAGATTGTAAAACAGGGAGAGAGCGGACTTGTCTACAGGCAGTCAGATTGTAAGGAAGGGAGAGAGGGGACTTGTCTTCATGCAGTCAGATTGTAAGGAAGGGAGAGAGGGGCACTTGTCTACAGGCAGTCAGATTGTAAGGAAGGGAGAGAGTGGACTTGTTTACAGGCAGTCAGATTGTAAAGAAGGGAGAGAGGGGACTTGTCTACAGGCAGTCAGATTGTAAGGAAGGGAGAGAGGGGACTTGTCTTCATGCAGTCAGATTGTAAGGAAGGGAGAGAGTGGACTTGTCTACAGGCAGTCAGATTGTAAAGAAGGGAGAGAGGGGACTTGTCTACAGGCAGTCAGATTGTAAGGAAGGGAGAGATGGGACTTGTCTACAGGCAGTCAGACTGTAAGGAAGGGAGAGAGGGGACTTGTCTACAGGCAGTCAGACTGTAAGGAAGGGAGAGAGGGGACTTGTCTACAGGCAGTCAGACTGTAAGGAAGGGAGAGAGGGGACTTGTCTACAGGCAGTCAGACTGTAAGGAAGGGAGAGAGGGGACTTGTCTACAGGCAGTCAGACTGTAAGGAAGGGAGAGAGGGGACTTGTCTACAGGCAGTCAGACTGTAAGGAAGGGAGAGAGTGGACTTGTCTACAGGCAGTCAGATTGTAAGGAAGGGAGAGAGGGGACTTGTCTACAGGCAGTCAGATGTAAGGAAGGGAGAGAGGGGACTTGTCTACAGGCAGTCAGACTGTAAGGAAGGGAGAGAGGGGACTTGTCTACAGGCAGTCAGACTGTAAGGAAGGGAGAGAGGGGACTTGTCTACAGGCAGTCAGACTGTAAGGAAGGGAGAGAGGGGACTTGTCTACAGGCAGTCAGACTGTAAGGAAGGGAGAGAGGGGACTTGTCTACAGGCAGTCAGATTGTTAGGAAGGGAGAGAGTGGACTTGTTTATAGGCAGTCAGATTGTAAGGAAGGGAGAGAGGGGGACTTGTCTACAGCCAGTCAGACTGTAAGGAAGGGAGAGAGGGGACTTGTTTACAGGCAGTCAGATTGTAAGGAAGGGAGAAAGTGGACTTGTTTACAGGCAGTCAGATTGTAAGGAAGGGAGAGGGGGACTTGCCTACAGGCAGTCAGATTGTAAGGAAGGGAGAGAGGGGACTTGTCTACAGGCAGTCAGATTGTAAGGAAGGGAGAGAGGGGACTTGTCTACAGGCAGTCAGACTGTAAGGAAGGGAGAGAGGGGACTTGTCTACAGGCAGTCAGACTGTAAGGAAGGGAGAGAGGGGACTTGTTTACAGGCAGTCAGATTGTAAGGAAGGGAGAAAGTGGACTTGTTTACAGGCAGTCAGATTGTAAGGAAGGGAGAGGGGGACTTGCCTACAGGCAGTCAGATTGTAAGGAAGGGAGAGAGGGACTTGCCTACAGGCAGTCAAATTGTAAGGAAGGGAGAGAGTGGACTTGTCTACAGGCAGTCAGATTGTAAGGAAGGGAGAGAGTGGACTTGTTTACAGGCAGTCAGATTGTAAGGAAGGGAGAGAGGGGACTTGTCTACAGGCAGTCAGATTGTAAGGAAGGGAGAGAGTGGACTTGTCTACAGGCAGTCAGATTGTAAGGAAGGGAGAGAGGGGACTTGTCTACAGGCAGTCAGATTGTAAGGAAGGGAGAGAGGGGACTTGTCTACAGGCAGTCAGATTGTAAGGAAGGGAGAGAGTGGACTTGTCTACAGGCAGTCAGATTGTAAAGAAGGGAGAGAGTGGACTTGTTTACAGGCAGTCAGATTGTAAAGAAGGGAGAGAGTGGACATGTTTACAGGCAGTCAGATTGTAAGGAAGGGAGAGAGTGGACTTGTCTACAGGCAGTCAGATTGTAAGGAAGGGAGAGAGGGGACTTGTTTACAGGCAGTCAGATTGTAAGGAAGGGAGAGAGTGGACTTGTTTATAGGCAGTCAGATTGTAAGGAAGGGAGAGAGGGGGACTTGTCTACAGGCAGTCAGACTGTAAGGAAGGGAGAGAGGGGACTTGTTTACAGGCAGTCAGATTGTAAGGAAGGGAGAAAGTGGACTTGTTTACAGGCAGTCAGATTGTAAGGAAGGGAGAGAGGGGACTTGCCTACAGGCAGTCAGATTGTAAGGAAGGGAGAGAGTGGACTTGTCTACAGGCAGTCAGATTGTAAGGAAGGGAGAGAGGGGACTTGCCTACAGGCAGTCAGGTTGTAAGGAAGGGAGAGAGTGAACTTGTCTACAGGCAGTCAGATTGTAAAGAAGGGAGAGAGGGGATTTGTCTACAGGCAGTCAGATTGTAAGGAAGAGAGAGAGGGGACTTGTCTACAGGCAGTCAGACTGTAAGGGAGGGAGAGAGGGGCACTTGTCTACAGGCAGTCAGATTGTAAGGAAGGGAGAGAGTGGACCTGTTTACAAGCAGTCAGATTGTAAAGATGGGAGAGAGGGGACTTGTATACAGGCAGTCAGATTGTAAGGAAGGGAGAGAGGGGACTTGTCTTCATGCAGTCACATTGTAAGGAAGGGAGAGATGGGACTTGTCTACATGCAGTCAGACTGTAAGGAAGGGAGAGAGGGGACTTGTCTACAGGCAGTCAGACTGTAAGGAAGGGAGAGAGGGGACTTGTCTACAGGCAGTCAGACTGTAAGGAAGGGAGAGAGGGGACTTGTCTACAGGCAGTCAGACTGTAAGGAAGGGAGAGAGGGGACTTGTCTACAGGCAGTCAGACTGTAAGGAAGGGAGAGAGGGGACTTGTCTACAGGCAGTCAGACTGTAAGGAAGGGAGAGAGTGGACTTGTCTACAGGCAGTCAGACTGTAAGGGAGGGAGAGAGGGGCACTTGTCTACAGGCAGTCAGATTGTAAGGAAGGGAGAGAGTGGACCTGTTTACAAGCAGTCAGATTGTAAAGATGGGAGAGAGGGGACTTGTATACAGGCAGTCAGATTGTAAGGAAGGGAGAGAGGGGACTTGTCTTCATGCAGTCACATTGTAAGGAAGGGAGAGAGGGGACTTGTCTTCATGCAGTCATATTGTAAGGAATGGAGAGAGGGGACTTGTCTTCATGCAGTCAGATTGTAAGGAAGGGAGAGAGGGGACTTGTCTACAGGCAGTCAGATTGTAAGGAAGGGAGAGAGGGGACTTGTTTACAGGCAGTCAGATTGTAAAGAAGGGAGAGTGGGGACTTGTCTACAGGCAGTCAGATTGTAAGGAAGGGAGAGATGGGACTTGTCTACAGGCAGTCAGACTTTAAGGAAGGGAGAGAGGGGACTTGTCTACAGGCAGTCAGATTTTAAGGAAGGGAGAGAGTGGACTTGTTTACAGGCAGTCAGTTTGTAAGGAAGGGAGAGAGGGGACTTGTCTACAGGCAGTCAGATTGTAAGGAAGGGAGAGAGGGGAATTGTCTACAGGCAGTCAGATTGTAAGGAAGGGAGAGAAGGGACTTGTCTACAGGCAGTCAGACTGTAAGGAAGGGAGACTTGTCTGCAAGCAGACCTTGGCTTAACTGTTCACAAGAATGACAGGGCCTCCTATCCATTCTTTGTGACACCCGAGAAAACTACTACATACACGCCAGGTGGCGTGTCAATCTGTTATATAACAGCCTGCTCGTTGTCGTGACGAGCGGACGGACGGACTGGCGCCTGCGGGAAGGTGAAGTTTGAAAGATACAATAAGGTTCTCACGACTTATATTCGACTTGAATTGGTGCCGCTGGCATATCAGTTGTGACGGCAAGTGTAAGCAGACAGATAAACGCGGGCCCGTAATGATAACATACATGCTGGAACTCGATAATAATGTGACACGGTTGTCCCCAACGACAAGGACAAGTTGTTGACGTCGACTACGTTGACATCTGCACGGGCGGGCGGGCGGGTTAATATTATGGCGAATGTCCCCCTCTATGGTAAATCTTTCCAAATGCATCAATGCAATGGATCGTTCAATAATCCATGCAAACATGCATGTGCGTGTGCGTGTGCGCGTTTTCATGCGCGTGCGTGTGTTGTGTCTTTTTACATAGACAGTTTGCTGTCGTCTGTCTCACGTGGGTAGGTCGACTGTTGGCGGGCGACAGAGGACAACTGTTGCTGGTTTGAATACCTTTTGAGACGGGCGGACGGACTGACTGCCGCCTGTGGGAAGGTGACATATATAATCAGGTTCTCACGATATATATTCGACGTTAATCGGCGCCGTCGACATAACTGTTGTGACGGGAGTGCAGGTCAATAGATAAACGCCGGCTTACAACGACAGCATATGCTGGAACTGTGTGGTCCCTAGTGAAAATATACCATCGTATTCCATGGTAAAATAAATGTTTGAAACAGGTAAACCATTGTAAAATACCATGGTGTTTTGAAACAGATTAACCATGTCATACCATACAATTACTATGTCGTAAACCGGGGATTACTTTGAACAGTGGGGAAATATTGAAAATATTTCAGAAAAAAACAAGTCAGCAATATATAAATAATTTTTTTTCGTGTTAATTGTATAATGCATTTTATGTTTTATTTGTGCAATACAATTTTAATAGAAAGTTTTAGTAATATCGAGGCAATGTCTGAATGGCAAAAAGCTCATCGTTTATAAGAAAAAATCCAGTTATACTCAGTATGTGCGTGCGTTCCTTCCTTCATGCATGCGTGCGTGCGTGCGTGCGTGCGTTCCTTCCTTCGTGCATGCGTGCGTGCGTGCGTGCGTGCGTGCGTTCTTTCCTTCGTGCGTGCGTGCGTGCGTGCGTGCGCGCGTGCGTACGTGCGTTCCTTCCTTCGTGCATGCGCATGTGCAAACAAAGCAAAGTCGAAACTAAAGGTCTACTTGGCTCTAAAGGATGTCGATCATTCCCGCTAGCTTATTTCGGAGCCATTGACACAAGTCTATGAATATTAGGCCCTATTAATATTTAATTTGACTGTTGATTAATTTTATGTTCCTAACGAACATTATATTTTACTCACGCATTGATTCAAAGTTTGTTATACATAATTTGTCTGTTTGTCCAGTCGAAGAAGATATGGGACATTGTGTAGGGTGGATGGAACTACAAAGATTATGAACACTGGTATTTATTAGTATATTGTATTTGACTAATGATAACTATTATCGTTAAAATTAACACTATATGTTACTTATGTATCAAATCATAATTATGCTTAGTCCTATATATAATCATTTTATTTTTGGTCCAATCGAAGACATTGGGTGGTCCAATCGAGGAAACGATTGGACCGATTTGCAATTTTGTTTTCAATAGAATTAAAAAAAATTCATCAATGATTTTATTGTGATTAATAGCTTGTTGTTGAAAATAAAATATAAACTCTGCGATAATATATTGTCTACATCAGTTCCATTTGTTTTCGCTTCTATATTAAAGTTTATCGTTAGGGGTCCCAATCTCGGCAACTCTCCCCTAAATGGTGCTCATGATACTGCCATCGTCATATGACTCTACTCTACAATCTTCAATATCTTTCACGACATCAAGTGCATTTTTCGCCAACTCCTGCCCCGTATGGTTGAGCTCAGCACGTTGAGACAACTCCTGCCCCGTATGGTTGAGCTCAGTATGTTGAGACAACTCCTGCCCCGTATGGTTGAGCTCAGCATGTTGAGACAACTCCTGCCCCGTATGGTTGAGCTCAGCATGTTGAGACAACTCCTGCCCCGTATGGTTGAGCTCAGCATGTTGAGACAACTCCTGCCCCGTATGGTTGAGCTCAGCACGTTGAGACAACTCTTGCCCCGTATGGTTGAGCTCAGCACGTTGAGACAACTCCTGCCCAGTATGGTTGAGCTCAGCACGTTGAGACAACTCCTGCCCAGTATGGTTGAGCTCAGCATGTTGAGACAACTCCTGCCCAGTATGGTTGAGCTCAGCACGTTGAGACAACTCTTGCCCCGTATGGTTGAGCTCAGCACGTTGAGACAACTCCTGCCCAGTATGGTTGAGCTCAGCACGTTGAGACAACTCCTGCCCGGTATGGTTGAGCTCAGCATGTTGAGACAACTCCTGCCCAGTATGGTTGAGCTCAGCATGTTGAGACAACTCCTGCCCCGTATGGTTGAGCTCAGCACGTTGAGACAACTTACAAAGCGCTCCACTGGTCCATCTGGAAGTACAGACCTCAGCACACAAGTCAACTGGTCAACATGGGAACTGTCCGGTGTATAATCCACAGTGAGAGGAAATAGTCCTATTTCCTGGATATAAGTTCTTTTGCTACGTGTTTGAGTATGTGTTCGCCGTGTAAAGTCATTGCCCTCGTTACGCGGTTAACATAGATATAATAATTTTGTTATTAATGTAGACATGTAGCCTAGCGTTGGGTGCAGAAGTTCAATTTTGAGTAATGGGTATTTTCGTCAGAATCAAGCTACAGACGTGGGTCGAAAGTTGACGCTCATCCTCGTGCCTAGAAGTTTATTAATGAGTTGGCAACCGGTTCCTCAAAATCTCACCCTTTCTTGACCCGTAAGCGGGTGGGGAAAAGTTTGGCAAGATGTAGGACAGCCACCCACCACCGTACACATATAGTAATTATGCGAAAAATGCAAATGGGTTTTATTCAGGGAGGTTGTGTGTCGTCGGCCTGTTCACACATGCGTGAGACGGTTTTTGATGATTTTGTTAAAATTGGGAGATGTTCACGCATGCGTACCTTGGTACTAAATGTCTGAGAAAGCTATTGACTTGTTTTAAAAGGGGACAGATTTGCGCACTCGAGGAGCGCTGCAGACTATTTCACCGAAACACGACGAGGGAAGCTACGAAAATGCTCCCAACTTTCAGACCTTCAACATTTTCCGCATAGACAAGCCAAGTCGGCTTGCACTAGCGTTACGTTTGATTTCTAAATTACGAACTTTGCAAATTTCAACTAAAGATGTTACAAATTATATTTATACGGTGTACTGATGCAACGGGGATGGAGATTTTATGCGATTGTGAAATGTACGTGAAGTGACTTGCTGTCGAATAAATCTCTAATGGAGACAATACCTGGACAACTGGTGTTACAACTGATTTCATTCTAGACGTGAATGAATCTGGCGAGCTAATAGCGAACTTTGTGAAAATCGACCCTCGCGCACGCGCCCAACGAGACGGGGGTCGAACTTTACAGCCTGTTGTGGTGATCAACTCGTCGCAAAAGATCGACGAAAGATGCGAAATATTATCGCGACATGTCATTCTGTGTTACGCAAGAAATTGCTCGAATTGAGGCAAACATTCCAGGACACCCGCCGACCCACGTAATCCCCGTTTGTTGCTGATCCGATGCGCACAGTCCACCACAAACTCCTGCGTTAGCCCAAGTTTGGGCTGTGTGGAGTAAACCACTTGAGACTTGAGACCGAGGAACGGAAGGCCACGCTCCTCCAAAAACAAGTGCTGCCGTCTGGTGTTGTGTTGGGAAACTGGACACCCCTTTTCAGAGTTTGGACCCCCCTAATCTCACGCATGTTCCTCGACATAACTTGGCAGTTCTCCGAAATGCGTCATTTTGTTTCATCAGCACAAGCGAAGCCTGTGAGAAATCAAAAATAGGAACAGCGAAATGTAATTTGTCGTGCAGTTTGCAGGTGACAAGCAGATCCCAGAGAATTGTTTTGAGCTTTTGTCTTGGACTTCCGAAAGATGTAGAATCATGTACTGAACGTGTGCATCGAGAAGACTTCCACCATGATTTCTTCGGTGATAGTTTCTTCAATTTCTCCCCAAAGAGGCAACGGAAGCCTGACCAAAGAGTTGGTATCCGATGCCAGTCGGACTTATACATTGATGGACCGTTGCAGCTGACGCGTTCATTGGTACGATACATTGGAGGTGTTCGCACAACAATTTGCAAAAATATGATGAATTGGAGAAATACTTCACATATATAAATATAATTTCCGTCACAACGGAATCTAGGCTCTACATTATAATGCCACGGTCCGATGTGTGCGACAAACGGTGGCGCCACATCCCGGAGTTTGGGTAAAGATAAAATATACTTTCTTATAATTATAGCGCGGTATCTAGTCCTTGTGAATGTTCAAAGTGTTTTACACGTCACCCATTGGCAGACCTGTTCATTCCAACGCATTCTCGACTTCATTGGGGAGCATTCAGTCACACTGTAATTACTGCGCGAAGACTATTCGTTCACATATCCCACTTTAATTGTTTGTTGCCAGGTACTAATTTATGCAGCTGCATGAACTGTGGCAACCTGCGGTGAACGAAAATTGGCCATAGCTTCGAAACGGCAGCAAGACGATTCGAACCCGGGTTATCTCGATTGAGTGTCCGACGTTCTAATCGCGGCGTCACTGTGTTAATCAAACCGAATGGAACAGTTCCGAGTCCAAAACAGTGGCGACACTATGTGCACCGGTAACTAACCACAGGAAACATTCCGACGGGGGGAGGCTACCCATAATCCATTTGATGACGTGTAGCGTCGGCCATTTTAAAGTTCTTCAGACTCACGAGTTGTATGGTAATTCCCTGAAAACATGATGTGTGATAAATTTGTTGTAGCCACCTTTGGCTGCATCTGGTTTAATGCGCTCCTCTGTCAAGGATTCTATCTTCCGGGTATGGCACCGCAGAGTTTTTGCAAGAAGGACAGCTGGAAAGCGGAGTACGATTGCAAGGTATTTACCTGGTTAGTTACCTGAGACTGCAGTACTACAGTAGGCTAGGCCTAGGCCAGGGCCGTCCCACTCCTAGTGGCAGTGGTGGTAGGCAGGGTCGGGGACACTGACATTCGCGGTGGACGGTGTGGTTGTAAACCGTGTCCAAAAAAATTACTATCAGGCCTTCGGACAATAAAAGTCAGCACCACACTCCACAAATATGAAATAACTGCAGTCACGGTCTCGTATGAATATGGTATTACTGTTGGCTTATTGCAGTAACACAGTATTGGTTTAAAAAACACTGTTTATGCTCACTTCGAGTTCTTCCATGTAGTTGTTTCAGAAATAAACGGAGCTTATATGATCAATCAATAGGGTGTATGAATGTTATATCACAAATCATACACACACACACACACATCCTAGATAATATGTCATAAATCGGGAGCGGTATGTCACAAAACATGGATGATTTGTCCTCCTAAAGTTCTTTCAATGCTAATTTTCTTGTTAACGAATTGTAATGTATTCGAGCATGAAACCAAAGTTGTTTGTGATAATATTGGTATTCTTGCTGAGGTATATCTGTGTCTTAAACATTCTTTAATATTGACTGGACTAAACAGTGACAGGGAAAAATTTAAGGAACTCCGAAAGCAAGCTACTAAAGCATTAGCAAAATCTTACAAAGACTACGTTAACAACCACATTGGAGACAGCCTGAAAACTAATCCAAAATGATTCTGGTCATTTATTAAGGCAAATAAACGAGAAAACATTGGGATTCCCACACTTCGAGTAAACCACCAGCCAATAACAGGGTTTAAAAAAATCGGATTTTTTATTTAAATCGGATTTATTTGATTTTTTTAAAATCTGGTATATAGATATTTATATAAATGTTTGAATTTGTAAACTCTTTCAAACGTGTTCTATTCGAATCAATTTGGGTTCTTGTCTTAACAGAGGGTACATGATTTTTGCTTATATAAAGACATTAAACAATGTCCACAAGGCCTCACCCCTGTAGTTGCATAATTTGTCTTGGAAAGGAAAGCATGCTGTGTGGCTGTAGCAGTGGTAATTATTGTTTGCCTATAGGGTGGATTAGCACCTGTCTAGGGCTCTGTGTACTCAAGGGTATCTAACCAGAATACAAACTGGTACAGTATTAAACAACTGAGTCAACATACTGAGTTGGTAACAACTAGCACAAGCTATAAGTGGACTTTAACTAAGGGCTTCTGAGTTGAAAAGATACTTCCTCTGGAAGACAAGTTTGTGTGGCTTCCCTGCATTCAGAAAGGGAATAGCTCAAACATAATGCCATAAAATATTTGACTATCTGGTGTCAATACAGCTACACAAGTGTGCACACTTTGCATTTTATATTAAAAAACATACAAAACTTTGTTGATCTTGATGCTTGTAAACAATTATTTGTGTTAAATTCATATAAATCAGCGATTAAAAAACCAGAAGTAAAAAAATCATAAATCAATGATTTTTTTGGAGTGATTTAAATCATGATTTAAATCAATGATTTAAATCAAACAACCCTGGGCAATAATAAATGATCGAGATAAAGCAAATGTCCTGAACAACCAATTTAGTTCTGTATTTACCCAAGAAAAGCACTACACCCCCCTTCTCGAAATTGGCATAGATGCCATAATAAAGCAGCTGGAAAATCTAAACCAGAACAAAGCTACAGGCCCAGATGAACTCCCAGCCAGAGTCCTTAAAGAAAACTGCAAAGCAGGTAGCTCCCATCATCACCCAAATTTTCCAACAATCATACAACACAAGTAAACTTCCTAACGACTGGCTACAAGCATTAGTAACTCCTATTCGCAAAAAGAACCACAAATCTGACCATGCTAACTACAGACCCATATCACTAACCTGCATCCTCTGTAAAGTAATGGAACATATCATCCTAAGCAATATGTGGAAACACCCGCACAAGCATAACATAATTCTCCACTTCCAACACGGATTCTAGTCGGGACTGTCTTGTGAATGTCAACTCATTGAGACAGTCCACGACTGGATGACTGCTATGGACAACAAGACCCAAATTGATGCAATTCTGATTGACTTTGCCAAAGCCTTCGACAAATTGCCTCACCTACGTCTTCTATCAAAATTGACCTCCTACGGAATCACTGGAAACACTCAAAATTGGATCAAATCTTTTCTATCCAATCGCAAACAGTGAGTCTTAGTTAACGGTGCCCTGTCGGACATCACAGATGTCACATCTGGTGTCCCACAGGGTTCAGTTCTAGGACCTGTCCTCTTCTTACTCTACATAAATGACATAGAAGGGAACATCAAATCTTCTATACGCCTTTTTGCAGATGACAGTATTATATATCGTAAAATTTCTTCCAAACCGACCACGAAATTCTCCAAACTGACTTAAGCCAACTCCAAACATGGTCAAATAAATGGCAAATGGAATTTAATGTATCTAAATGTGTCCACCTTCCAATAACAAACAAAACTTAACCCTGCCTACACAAGTACTCGCTTTCTGGCCAGCCATTATCCACTGTATCCAGCCACTCATATCTCGGAGTAAAATTGGATTCCAAATTAACCTGGACAAATCACGTCACTGGCATAACTTTAAAATCTTCGAAAGTTTTAGGTATGATTAAACAAACTGTTGGCCCATGTAAACCCAAAGTTAAACAAACAGCCTACAACATGCTTATCAAGCCAAAACTCGAGTACTCTTCACCCATATGGAATCCTCACAACTTTTACAGACGGAACACAAATCCAGCAGATCTAATTACTGCCCTTGGATGGCCAAACCTTGAACGAATACGTATCATTAAACAAGCCACAACCGTCTACAAAATTCTAAATAACATTATTGAGATCAACCCCCCCCTTCCATGCCTAATAACCCGCTCTCGAACCTGTGAACAATACATAGCCCCCAGGTGTCGTATAAATGCAATGGTCTTTTCATTTTATCCCCGAGCCATTCGCATATGGAATATGATTCAACCAAAAATTACCAACGTAAAAAACCCAAAATCATTTCAAGAAGCTATTATGGAACTCACTTTCATCACACCTCCTCACCTAAACTGACTGTGGGTATGGAGACTATCTATGTGTGCATGGTGCAAGGCAGCAACAGTATCCATACACATAACCAACCTATTAAAAATTTTCGTTTAACATCCTATACATAAAATAAATAAAACTATCAGATAAAAAACATTTCAGCAACATTAAAGATACTAGTCCTTTAGTTGAATGTACCACCCACAGCGCATGTGCACAGTCCACCACAAACTCCTGCGTTAGCCCAGGTTTGGGCTGTTTGGAGTACATATCGGGCCATTGCACAATCTTGTCCTATTTGTTTGTGCTGTATTAATGTATTACATGGCTTCATTTTTAAGACAATCTATTGCTCTCGCTCCCTATCACTTGCACTGATCACTCATCCAGGGAGCAATTTATCACTCGCGCTAACGACTAAAACCACTGGCTCCTTAGCTGGACCTGCAGGCCAATAAGCGTTGGTGCCCAGTGACTGACTTTTGTAGAACTACAACTTGAAGTTTACTTATCACCAAAGGGATTTCCATTGCCAGAACAGCGAGTGTTGACATTCATAGATCATTAATCAGCTACAATTTTCCATATAGTGGTGGCGAAACCGATACCTTTTAGTGGCTGCAGAAGTACAGTCCAAGATAAACATCTGTAGGCCTTTCCAGTTGCTGCACACTGTATGGCAATGCAAAGTTTATATTCCCCTACGATGAATCCATAATTTGAATTGATGTCTGACAAATTATGCCTTTGAAAATGCGACAATCGGCTGACCAATCGTTAACTTCAATGGAGACATCCTCCTGGTTGACGTCTGGTGGGTGTCAGCATCATGCAACATCTAAGCATTCGCCCAACTAGCTGACACTTCGAACCTATGGAATTTTGTGGTAAATTCATAGCTAGATGTGTTTATTTTTCCAATGTAGTAGAGTTCCTGCCACTGCTTGTTATCTCGAATTAACTTGTGCACAAATGCGTTTCTAAATTCATGAGCAGAGTGTCACCAGAAGAAAAAAAAATTTAAATGCCACTTGCTCCAACAAGTGGCTAATTTTAACTACAAAATCGCTTGCCTAAATTATTTGGCATATCTAGCTCGTCTGGTTTTTTCAAATGTCAAGCCCTGATATTATATTGTTAGTTCATTAGCCATTTGTATATTTAGGTAATTCTTTGTTTATATTTTGAAGCCACTTATCTAGAATCTGATCCACCTAATTTTTTCTATGTAAACCCTAATTTCTGTGTAAAAAATGCACATTATCATTTTTCCAAAGCTCGACTGTAGATTTGACTTGCTTCAAGCGCCATCTTTCCTCTTTCGTGTTGTTATTATGTCACCTACAAAACTGTTAACACTGACTCAGATTTGACTTGGTTCAAGCGCCATCTTTCCCCTTTCATGTTGTTATTATATCGCCTGACTCAACTTCAAAGATGCAATGGTTGTGTTTTTCAGACGGACATTCAAGTTTACGTCAATCGCCTCAACTCTATTGAATCTGTCATACCGTACGAATACAGAAGGTCAGTAACACACTTCAGTAAGATCAGTCACTTCAGAAACAACATTCACTTCAGTAACAACACTTCAGTAACATCACACACTTCGGTAACAACACACTTCAGTAACATCACACACTTCAGTTACATCACACACTGCAGTAACAACACATACAATGTGCTATGTAACTAACAAAGAAAACAGTGTGTAGGTGACATACTGTCATACAGACACACAGCTGGTGGACTTGGTGGCTGAGCACAGCCTTATCAAACCCACTTATCCCGCTGTCTTGTGACAGAACATTTTACGTCCTCGTTTGTTTCCAGCTTTGACCTTTGCCAGGAATCTACAACCAAAGCCGTTGGTGAGAACCTGGGTCAACTAGTGTTTGGCGAGCGCATCCAACCATCACCCTACAAGGTCAGTGACAACACTCTGTATATTTCCTGTCACACTAGTCATGTCTAGTAAGATTTGGTGTTGCATCATCACTATATGCTACAGACAACTTATTTTGGCTGTAACATTTTATGAATGTAATTTAGTTGACAATGGTTTGTGACTGTCCTGGACAAGTGTTAGCAATGTAATTTAGTGGACAAAGCTAACACTTGTCCAGGACAGTCACAAATCGTGTTGGGCAGTTAATCAGACTATTACTCATCGCAGAGTCATCAGCACTTGCTATGGTTTTCACATGAATGCAAATTAAGTATTTCAAATATCACATACCATATAGATGTGCCCGAGTACGAAGGCTTGGGTGCATGTCTATGTTAGTTTCTCATGACTTAAGTGGCGCAATCTGTCGGGGGTGGGCAAACACAAAAACACCGTACATGTCACGTACTTGCAATGCACATCAGGCAAACCAAACAATGCTCGATTCTCTGAGCGGCGTTAACGGGAGACTCGGGTCGGATTTGACGGATTTTTGACAATAAAATGAATTTCGAGTTGTTGCTATTTCCGTGTATAAATATTATTCAACTTGCCATTCATGTAAGTTGCACTGTCGAAATAAACACGTTTCTGTCATAAAACGTGTCTTTTGTATGATGCCTATCATTGCTAAGTCTTTGTTTATGTCAAATGAACCGAGACTAATGGGACATTAGGTGATTTTCCGCGAGCCATTGCATGCCGGAAAACGCTGCCATTCCAACATGGCGCATATCACGGGAAAGCCCCATTTTCGCTCTGTATGATGGTACAAACAGTTTTAAAATGTGCCCGGAGGTATCCGAGTAATTCCAACTATAAATGACCGCCTCTGAACCATCTCGGTGACAAAGGAATGGGGAATGCCACGACGATTCGCCGGACATCACCACGTGATGTCGGATTCCCTCAAATCAAGCGCTCTAATTGGTTGTAATACTAATTTCCATCCTCTGACGTCAGCTTGAAATACCAGCTACGTTCGATTCGATCGACTTTTTTATCCCATGAGTTTCGTTCATTTATATCGCTTTGTAAAACGACATTATGCCGTTTGGTCGAAAGCGAGTGGGCGGTTACGGTACTGGGAGGCAGCGAAAGTTTGCATCGTTGCAGTTAGCGTGTGATGCGAAGGCATCGAGGGTTGAATTCGCCAATGAACCTGCGGCGACAACTTCGTCTTCTTCGACTTCGGTGCCAGCGAGAATGGCACGCAGTGTAAGTTTAATTCTGATATTTCATATGTTCACTTGCGTTTTATCCAAACATCGCCTTTGTGGCATAACTATTACTGTATAAACGATTTGTCGCTGATCTAGTTCATGCTGTTGATGTTCGTGGTTGTGTTGACATTCAGGCCCAGGGTCCATCCAGGCACATCAGAAACAGAGTTGTAACTATGTCTATGGTTTATTATATTACTACAATTTGCCCTGGTAATTATTGTATACATAGCCTATATACACACGCGCGCGCGGGTGTGTGTGTGTATAATATGGCAATGCCAATAAAATAAATTGCATTCAATGCCATACCCCTGCATACGTAGCAAGGGGGGGCTTTTGTTGTTGAACATGTCTTGGATACTTTTTGTTCATGAAATACATTTATATTGTGTATTTTTTCCAGGCATCAATGCGGTCATCAACAGTACCAGCTGATCCGTCTTGGAGACTGTCACTGAACGGAAGTTTGGTTATGCAGATCTTCTGGAGGAGATAGGTGTCCCGCGATTCCTGGTTGAGGATGAGACAGATGCTGATGGAGATCTTTCAACAGTACTTGTACGCTGTGCCGTGTTGCCATCACTTGTTGCGAACCTGCTATGCACGTTGTGTAGGAAGCATACACACTCCACCCCAGCAGTCGACCGTACCGCACCCTCGGCGTGGTGTGTGGCCTCGAGACTTTCTGCACCAGTTGCGACAAGGTCATCAATGCAAATCTGTCATCAGACTGTATCGATGGGACTCAGGCGACGAATGTCCCATTTGTCGTGGTGAGATCAGCTGTGTCGGCAACGATGGACATGGGTGTCGGGTACTCGGGACTTGTGTGAAATTTATTTTACAATGCCAATGACTCTTAACTTTGCCTTTTGATAGATTATACATTCAGTAATATGTATGCAAAGTTTCAATCATCTAGGTTGCTTTTCAGATGTTGAAATGTATGTGCCAATGTACATAAACTTTGAACACGATTTTCTCAAAAACATGTTTTCCCTCACACCTACTGCCTCCCGTGTCACTTATCTCTGCTATTGTTTGACAGAATTACTTGAAACTTTCTACAGTGTTTCTTGATAGTATGCTCTTGAAAACTATCTAGTAACTTTTTAGAAAACATTATTTATATTTTATATAATGAACCATCAATGTAAAATTTCATGATGAAAAAATACATTCAGATGTAAAAAAATCATGAAAACAAAATTTTTTTGAAAACTTGGAAAGTCAACTGACTGTTTTCATTGGGATTATGTGGAGTAACTACACACCAAATTTGAGTCCTCTAAATCCAATGGTTACTGATATAAGTCACACGCAACATTCAATCCAAGATGGCTGCATACCGTGGGAAAATATGTATGAAACTTTCTGAAAAAAATTCACAGCATTACTCTTACCTGGACTTGCAATCTATGAAAGTTTCAGCTCTGTAGGTTCAGTGATAATGAAATAAGAAAATAAAACGCGTTTAGACCCAAGCGACGCCTTAAATAAACAATTGCGCCAGTGAGAGGACATCATTGGATATTGCAGGATGTCCTCTGTCTGTGCTGAATCGGTACTGAAAATTCAAACTCCCATGCTTTACTAACCGCCAGTAGTGATAGCAATGCAGAGCCACCTTGCGACTAAAAGCGTACACTCTATGAATTATTTCTAAAGACTTCCGAAAACGAATGTTTTTGAGCGTAGTTTCACTTCTCAAAAAGGAGGTGCGTGTCTGTTAGGTAGTGCGCTTGTATTTGGAACTTTACGGTATGACTACAATTTGTGCTACATCGCCACTGTATCGGTCAATACAAACGGCAAGAACATTTTAGCAATTGTACAAATTTTATACATACTAACTGTACACGTGTACATGTGGCAGTAGACACTCGGTTGTTCTTGTGTGTTTCAGATCAACTTTGGGGAGTCAAAGACTTGCGAGCCGCTGTGTCAGAAGAAATACGTGGATGAAACGCAGAAAACAGATGTGGCAAAACAGTCGAAAAAGAAACTAAGCTTCCTCCGACGTGGAATTGCCCGCAATTACCAGCATCACTGGTAGGTGGCGCTCCCTTGGTGCATCGTTCGACAGATGTTGGCTTCTTGTGTAGCAGCCAAAAGTTGTGTTGTCAGGTCCGTGATCTGTCTGGGTTCGGTCTAAACACCTGTCACACATTTCAAGAACGTATCAGACATACAGACCCACTGTCTAGGTTCACGAATATTTTCATCTTTTTAAGCTTGTGTAGTTCTGAGGAAAATGCCAAGTATGAGTGAGAACACTGAGCTTGTATTTTAGTCATTTATTTATTATAATTTTTATCTAAATTTTATACACCATTTATTATCACATGTATGTATATATAATCTGTTTATCTATGTTGATATTATCACATGTATGTATATATAATCTGTTTATCTATGTTGATACAGTCGCACCCCATTATTACGCGAATTCGGATATAACACGGTCGGCCGTGGACCCCGATTTTCTACCGCCAGGGGAAAATGCCAAATGGGCCTGCTTAAACCTACTTAGAATTGCTTTGATAATTCTCAAGAAACATTAGGCGAACAATGTCTATTAACGACTATCAACGTGTTGTTTGTTTTGCGCTGCCGCCGACATCAATCGCTGTCACTGGCTTCGTTTCGACGGTTTGTAAATGGCAGTCGAGATTCACAAATACACCTCGTGTAAGAATCAGATAAACAGTTTTAAATGCACTTAGTGTGCAATACCAACATAACACTTGGGTGAAAAGGCATGCTTCCATTAATCGTTTTCACAACGCGAAATCGACGTGCCAAATTCCTAACTCAAGGCTCTAAAGGTGCACGAAAATACAAATTCGTCATCCGCATATGAAACGATGAATCAACGTTAAATGGTGCGTAATAAATTTATGCTTCGGTCGAGATCGGTTGAAAGACGTAGTGAAACAATTCTACCTGTTGTCGTTTTCTATGTTTATCAGCTTACATACTACATCAGTACATGTATCAAATCATATACATTTTGGGCTGCTCAGGTCCAGGTTTTTATTTTCGATTCGTAGGCCTATTGGTCCAAGACATCATCATCGTAGTAGATCTATTCCATAACGGTATACGTACATGTGTTTTATTCAGATTCAACAGGGTGTGACATTTAAAAATAATACACGTTGATGCTAGTACACTCGTTTAATAAGTTCCATAAACTGCATATTGGCATATAAGACAATGCTGCAAGCACCCAGGGCTTCGACAGCGTTCTTGGACTTGGTGCAGCGGGTGGCAATCGCTGTTGTGTAGTAGCTCCCTGGTGGCAGATATGGGACCACCGCATTATAACGAGGCTCAACTGTATATATTTTAATAATATGTAATTGTAAATATGATTGAATATATGTTTTTATAATGACTGTACGTACTGGTCCTGAATATATGTTTTTATAATGACTGTACGTACTGGTCCTGAATATATGTTTTTATAATGACTGTACGTACTGGTCCTGAATATATGTTTTTATAATGACTGACAACGCCTGAAGAGTGAAGGTAATGTTATAGTCCTGTTTACTAGCAGCTATGACAACGACTGAAGAGTGGAGGTAATGTTATAGTCATGTTTACTAGCAGCTATGACAATGCCTGAAGAGTGGAGGTAATGTTAGTCCTGTGTACTAGCAGCTATGACAACGCCTGAAGAGTGGAGGTAATGTTATAGTCCTGTTTACTAGCAGCTATGACAATGCCTGATGAGTGGAGGTAATGTTAGTCCTGTTTACTAGCAGCTATGACAACGTCTGAAGAGTGGAGGTAATGTTAGTCCTGTTTACTAGCAGCTATGACAACGACTGAAGAATGGAGGTAACGTGAAAAGTTAGTGAAGGGAGTGAAATGTAGGGAGACCTGTAGGTGGAGATCTGTGGGGTATGACAGGCAGGTCCGCAGCATTATTTCACCCATGGAGAACCGTAAAGTTAACCCCACAATTAGTCCCAAAATCTTTGGAAAAAATATTAGCTCAACAGAGAGCTCTTTGGTTCTTAGTGAAATAATCCCCTTCCCATGCTAACTTTTTAAATACCTTCAAAACAAATACAAAATGAGGGTTACCAACAGTTTTTGTAACCAAGTCTGCCACATACAACTTGCTGTTATATTGTTATCATTGACAACTTGCCTGTCACCTGGTGCTTGTTGTAGAATCATTGACAACATGCCTGTCACCTGGTGCTTGTTGTTGTAGAATCATTGACAACATGCCTGTCACTTGATGCTTGTTGTAGAATCATTGACAACATGCCTGTCACCTGGTGCTTGTTGTTGTAGAATCGTTGACAACGTGCCTGTCACCTGGTGCTTGTTGTAGGATCATTGACAACATGCCTGTCACCTGGTGCTTGTTGTAGGATCATTGACAACATGCCTGTCACCTGGTGCTTGTAGGATCATTGACAACATGTCTGTCACCTGGTGCTTGTAGGATCATTGACAACATGTCTGTCACCTGGTGCTTGTTGTAGGATCGTTGACAACATGCCTCTCACCTGGTGCTTGTTGTAGGATCGTTGACAACATGCCTGTCACCTGGTGCTTGTTGTAGGATCGTTGACAACATGCCTGTCACCTGGTGCTTGTTGTAGGATCGTTGACAACATGCCTCTCACCTGGTGCTTGTTGTAGGATCGTTGACAACATGCCTGTCACCTGGTGCTTGTTGTAGGATCGTTGACAACATGCCTGTCACCTGGTGCTATGAAGTCCAGGGCGGCAGCAAGAGCAAGTTCTGCACTCCTGGCTTCCCTCTCGGATGCTACGTGACAGATAAAGGAATACGCAAGGATGCGTGTAACATCCACGTAAGTCCTCATTGCTACTTCTCACTGACTGTCATAGAGAATACTATCTACTGGCTCAGTCTCTATAGCATGTGAGGTCCACTGACTGTCATAGAGAATACTATCTACTGGCCCGGTCTCTATAGCATGTGAGGTCCACTGACTGTCATAGAGAATACTATCTACTGGCCCGGTCTCTGTAGCATGTGAGGTCCACTGACTGTCATAGAGAATACTATCTACTGGCCCGGTCTCTGTAGCATGTGAGGTCCACTGACTGTCATAGAGAATACTGTCTACTGGCTCGGTCTCTGTAGCATGTGAGGTCCACTGACTGTCATAGAGAATACTGTCTACTGGCCCGGTCTCTGTAGCATGTGAGGTCCACTGACTGTCATAGAGAATACTGTCTACTGGCCCGGTCTCTGTAGCATGTGAGGTCCACTGACTGTCATAGAGAATACTGTCTACTGGCCCGGTCTCTGTAGCATGTGAGGTCCACTGACTGTCATAGAGAATACTGTCTACTGGCCCGGTCTCTGTAGCATGTGAGGTCCACTGACTGTCATAGAGAATACTGTCTACTGGCCCGGTCTCTGTAGCATGTGAGGTCCACTGACTGTCATAGAGAATACTGTCTACTGGCCCGGTCTCTGTAGCATGTGAGGTCCACTGACTGTCATAGAGAATACTGTCTACTGGCCCGGTCTCTACAGCATGTGAGGTCCACTGACTGTCATAGAGAATACTGTCTACTGGCCCGGTCTCTACAGCATGTGAGGTCCACTGACTGTCATAGAGAATACTATCTACTGGCCCGGTCTCTACAGCATGTGAGGTCCACTGACTGTCATAGAGAATACTATCTACTGGCCCGGTCTCTACAGCATGTGAGGTCCATTGGGTTAGAAAGTACAAACAGTACTATTAATTTTACCATTTCAGTACGACAGGCCGGTATACCGGCATTGGCTACGTTCACCATTTAAATCGCTTTTACTCATAATTATCCACCAAGTGGAGCCACTTGTTATATATGGTTGTCATGGTGAATGAATTAGCAATTCGGTAGCGGCAATCGTTTATTATCGCTCAATATAATTTTACGGAGATTTTTGCGTTTTTAATGATGCATTATAAAAATCTGCTATGGCCGCAATGGCGGACGGCTTTACTTCAACTGATGATTTACCGCCGTTTGTTTTGGACAGATTTTTTGATAGTTTTAGCGACAAATCTTTGTCGGATGTTGACGATCGAAACAACGATGATGTTGGCGAACTTGGTGACCGAGCCTGATGCAGAACGGATACTGACAGCGGGAGTATTTTCGATGGCTACTCGGACGTCTGTGATAAAGAATGTGACGGTATAAACGCCGAGGATGAGCTGCGCACTGTACTATCAATGCTGGATGATGTGTAGTTTCATTTTTGTTAGAAGAAAAAGGTGTCTGTGAATCCGTCAACATGCAAAGTTTAGTTGGAATCGGTCCAGTAGCGATGAGTGTGTCAGCACATATACAAATGAACACTTCTGCCATATATGTTTAAAATACAGATAAATAACTTGTTTTTCACTTTCTCATACTCCACAAAATGTACTTTATGTTGTATTTTATATCATAGTACACTCCTGTAGCATATGATCAACATGAGTAGTTTTCATTAAATATATACATTGGCGTACAACTGCGTTCAGCAACTGTAAAAATTTTTAAATCTTGCCGGCCATCTTGGATATCTGGATACCATGACGACGAAATGTAAAATGATATGGCTCTCATTTTACTCGCTGATTATCGTACTTTCAGAATATATATAATATTCCCATTCATAAAATGCATTTTTGTTGCTGATATCTTTACTTGAAGTGATGCAGTCGATTTTCTTGCATATTCACTGGGAATGCAGTATTCAGTGGTCACAGCAGATGAAGGCTGTAGTGCTGAAATGGTTATGTTACTTGTGCTGTCTTGTGGAAAGAAAACTTAAAAACAAAGTCACGCACACTCAGTTTGACAATGTAGAGCTATCCTTTTCTCTAAAGGTATTTCTCTACATTTGCTGCAGGAAGAGTTCAACCAACCTGACACATACTATGTGTTCAACCACGTTGACATCACCATATACTACCACAGCAAAGACTCCAATGCCGAGTGGGGCAAGAATCTGCCAGATGGCGCCGGTCGACTCGTCTCGGCGAAACTGGAGCCTCGGAGGTAAGTCATCTATTGTAGTGGGCAGTTGTGGTCGTCAGAAACAGGGGCCAGTTCCCCTTCAACCATTCGTACAAGCAATTTACCTGTATTGACTTAAACGTTTTCACTCCTGGGGACAGCATAGTCCATTAACAACTCCTTTCTACTGGACACTGGTCAAGACTTGCACTTCCAGCTCTTTCCATCTACATTCTGCTTTTCCATCTCTGCTTCCACTTCCCGGCACCAGGTGTTTCTTGGCCTTTTCCTTTTTGTCCTGAGGGTTCCCTAGAATGGTCATCACTGCTAGTTGTTTCTGGCCAACACATCCCTAGAATGGTCATCACTGCTAGTTGTTTCTGGCCAACACGTCCCTAGAATGGTCATCACTGCTAGTTGTTTCTGGCCAACACGTCCCTAGAATGGTCATCACTGCTAGTTGTTTCAGGCCAACACATCCCTAGAATGGTCATCACTGCTAGTTGTTTCTGGCCAACACGTCCCTAGAATGGTCATCACTGCTAGTTGTTTCTGGCCAACACGTCCCTAGAATGGTCATCACTGCTAGTTGTTTCTGGCCAACACGTCCCTAGATTTTTTCTTCGATGCTTATTTTAAAAAAGTTTGTATCTTCTGTAGCATGGATTTTGTAGTGTTCTGATCCATTCATTAGCACAAGTTGCCTGTATACAAAGCCTTAGACACTGCCTGCTTCACTCTGAGGTATTGTTCTGTTGTTACTACATGTTTATAAAATGTATTTGTATGTATGGTTGGAAATATGTTTGTACAGCCTGCCTCAAATACACCCCATTGACCTTAATGTCTGCATTCATGGTCTGATCCATCACTCTGTCTCTTGTTTCATGGTCCAGTGATCGATTACTAGGGGATTGTGTCAGAAAGTCGGTGGATGTACTGAGAGCTTCCCACCAGTTAAAATATCTTCTTACATTTACAGCTCATAGCTCTGTGTTAGTTGCATGTTATGTCACTAGGCTATTGTAGAGCAGGACGCATTCATACCATACATTACATACTGCATACATGTGGGGTAGGTTATAGATAGAGACTCCTACGGGGTTTTTCCATTTCACTGCATGAGATCTTTTACTTCCCTTGGCATAGACACCAAGTAGATGGGTCCAACAGCTTTAGCTTCTCTTCCGCAATTGCCTAATTTTCGAAACAGCAGCATGTGGATTCAAAACCCAGTCCTCTCGGTTGTTATTATTTTCAAAAACCATTCCTTCTGACTTGATCCCTCAGTGGATCTTAACTGACATGTGGCTAGATGAGTAATAAACATGTATCAAATGTTATGACTAACATATACATACATAACATATAATGTATGTTGTCGGGATATGTTACAGTCGGTTGAACCGGATGTTGCTGCAATATACCTTCAGTTTGACCCACTAGAAAATGTCACTATTATATGTTTATGTTTTATTAAATCATGTTCTCGTGTAAAGTAGTTTACAGAATTGACTGAGCCGCATTGTTGACACTCCTGACTCCGTGACTCCTGCTGGTCCAGGTTACACATTTACCCCCTGTGTTAGAGCTTTTACTTCCCCTGGCTTAGACACCATGTAGAAGGCACACAGACACCAGGTAGAAGGTACACAGACACCAGGTAGAAGGTACACAGACACCAGGTAGAAGGTACACAGACACCAGGTAGAAGGGACACAGACACCAGGTAGAAGGTACACAGACACCAGGTAGAAGGTACGCAGACACCAGGTAGAAGGTACACAGACACCAGGTAGAAGGGACAGAGACACCAGGCAGCAGGGACAGAGACACCAGGTAGAAGGGACAGAGACACCAGGCAGAAGGGACAGAGACACCAGGTAGAAGGGATACAGACACCAGGCAGAAGGGACACAGACACCAGGTAGAAGGGACAGAGACACCAGGTAGAAGGGATACAGACACCAGGTAGAAGGGACACAGACACCAGGTAGAAGGGACAGAGACACCAGGTAGAAGGGATATGGACACCAGGTAGAAGGGACAGAGACACCAGGTAGAAGGGATACGGACACCAGGTAGAAGGGACAGAGACACAAGGTAGAAGGGATACGGACACCAGGTAGAAGGGAAAGAGACACCAAGTAGAAGGGACAGAGACACCAGGTAGAAGGGACACAGACACCAAGTAGAAGGGATACAGACACCAGGTAGAAGGGAAAGAGACACCAAGTAGGACCAACAGGTTTTTGTGTCTCTTCAGACACAGGCAGTGAGGGGTGAACAAAGTTTTTGAAAGAGCAACTTTGTGGACTCAAACCTCCGTCCTCTCAGTTGACAGTCTGCGCCCCTCGTAAACGGGTGATAACCCCTTTATTCCTTCTTCAGACTCCGAGGAAAAGTCTGCCACTTTGTAGTTTAAGGTAGTTGGGGTGGCTAGCGTGTCAGTTGATTTTTTAATTTTTTTCTTCATGACATGCTAGGATATACTGAACTAAACATCAACACGAGTCACCCAGCACTAACATCATGTTTCGCCAATCCATCCTTTAATAACGCAGTCCTTTTGAAAGTCCCCATTTGTTCCCGGAAAAGCTACAATGTTTCCGTAGTAACGACCGCGTGCACTACAATGTTTCCGTAGTAACGACCGCGTGCACTACAATGTTTCCGTAGTAACGACCACGTGCACTACAATGTTTCCATAGTAACGACCGCGTGTACTACAATGTTCGAACCAGCTATATTTGTTCGTCGTGAAAGCGGACCACATCGTCTGGTTACTGTAATGCTAGTACACATCAGTATTATATCTATCTAACTAAATCAGGTACTTAAACCAACAAATATCAGCATTTAGTGAGCGTTAACGTTGTTTATTGTGCCTTTGACAAGAACGGAAATGCCAGGGACCCCGCGGAATAACGGGCCAATCAAAATGACCATAAACACACCCTGCCACGTGTTTAGCGTAACCTGATACCATAGATGACAAGAACTGATTCAAGGGTCATTGTGGTGGCAAATTAAGGGGACATGTCAATATTGCAAATGGCCGATAAGTTTTGTCAACAATGCATAAAACGTCAGTGAAAAACCGTAAATTTTAACACAAAAACAAGCATTTGTTGAGATTGTGTTTTCAGTATAGCAACCAGGAAATGATGTTTCAAATAGTGTTTGAGAAAAACTACAACACTCACGACGTTGCAATTTTGCATATGAACATGTCTTACATGCACACAGCGTAATATAGTAGCAAATTACGATTGGTGAAGGGTTTGTGTCAAAAATACGTTCAACTTTTGCTTAATTCGTTCACGGTGGTGTAGCAGACATAATTGGTTTAAGTTATCAGTTACACTTTCATGCTTATATGTATGTCATTTATTTATTTGGATATTGTTTCAAAACGATTAAAATAAATTAAAAACTCCCAATTTTTTAATCTGGTATATTATATAGTATATATCTGTACAATCTGCGAAGAATTGGTTAATTTACCTCTAAAACTTGTACTGAAACTAATCAATTCAAGACAAGCATACAATAGCCACCCCAGCTACCTTAAATGCATCACCAGCATGGGTACAAATTTGTTCGAGAAATTGTAGTGGCTAAGTAAGTGGATTCACCATGACATGTTTGTACTCCACATGGTTTGTTTGGAGAGTGTCCTATGATTGTTCTCCATGTGGTTTGTTTCGAGAGTGTCCTATGATTGTTCTCCATGTGGTTTGTTTCGAGAGTGTCCGATGATTGTTCTCCATGTGGTTTGTTTCGAAAGTGTCCTATGATTGTTCTCCATGTGGTTTGTTTCGAGAGTTTCCTATGATTGTTCTCCATGTGGTTTGTTTCGAGAGTGTCCTATGATTGTTCTCCATGTGGTTTTTTTCGAGAGTGTCCTATGATTGTTCTCCATGTGGTTTGTTTCGAGAGTGTCCTATGATTGTTCTCCATGTGGTTTGTTTCGAGAGTGTCCTATGATTGTTCTCCATGTGGTTTGTTTCGAGAGTGTCCTATGATTGTTCTCCATGTGGTTTGTTTCGAGAGTGTCCGATGATTGTTCTCCATGTGGTTTGTTTCGAAAGTGTCCTATGATTGTTCTCCATGTGGTTTGTTTCGAGAGTTTCCTATGATTGTTCTCCATGTGGTTTGTTTCGAGAGTTTCCTATGATTGTTCTCCGTGTGGTTTGTTTCGAGAGTGTCCTATGATTGTTCTCCATGTGGTTTGTTTCGAGTGTCCTATGATTGTTCTCCATGTGGTTTGTTTCGAGAGTTTCCTATGATTGTTCTCCATGTGGTTTGTTTCGAGAGTGTCCTATGATTGTTCTCCATGTGGTTTGTTTCGAGAGTGTCCTATGATTGTTCTCCATGTGGTTTGTTTCGAGAGTGTCCTATGATTGATGATATTATTTCAAAAACTTATTGTTCACTTGAAAATCGCACTGTATGGTATTCGTTCATGAAAAAGTGAGAAATCACTGAATCTTCACCAGTTTAAGGTGGGAGGCCTGGGGTTTGAAACATTGACATTTTCCCTGCCTCTGCTAATTGTTGCTGTCATTGCTACACACAACTAATTGTTGTCATCGTTGCTACATGCAACAACTAATTGTTGGTGTCATTGCTACACGCAACAACTAATTGTTGGTGTCATTGCTACACACAACAACTAATTGTTGTCATCATTGCTACACACAACTAATTGTTGTCATCATTGCTACACGCAACAACTAATTGTTGGTGTCATTGCTACACACAACTAATTGTTGTCATCATTGCTACACACAACTAATTGTTGTCATCATTGCTACACGCAACAACTAATTGTTGGTGTCATTGCTACACACAACTAATTGTTGTCATCATTGCTACACACAACTAATTGTTGTCATCGTTGCTACATGCAACAATTAATTGTTGTCATCATTGCTACACGCAACAACTAATTGTTGGTGTCATTGCTACACACAACAACTAATTGTTGTCATCATTGCTACACACAACTAATTGTTGTCATCATTGCTACACGCAACAACTAATTGTTGGTGTCATTGCTACACACAACTAATTGTTGTCATCATTGCTACACACAACTAATTGTTGTCATCGTTGCTACATGCAACAACTAATGTTGGTGTCATTGCTACACACAACTAATTGTTGTCATCATTGCTACACACAACAACTAATGTTGGTGTCATTGCTACACACAACTAATTGTTGTCATCATTGCTACACACAACTAATTGTTGTCATCATTGCTACACGCAACAACTAATTGTTGTCATCATTGCTACACACAACAACTAATTGTTGGTGTCATTGCTACACACAACTAATTGTTGTCATCATTGCTACACACAACTAATTGTTGTCATCATTGCTACATGCAACAACTAATTGTTGGTGTCATTGCTACACGCAACAACTAATTGTTGTCATCATTGCTACACGCAACAACTAATTGTTGTCATCATTGCTACTGACAGCATCAAGCACTCAAAGAAGGACGGCTGCAATGTTCAAGAGCCGATGGGAATCCCAGCGGTTGTGAAGAAAGACTTCGTCATTGACTATACGTACTCAGTCAAGTTTGAGGTAAGACTCAGGAATTGTGTCTCACTTGCATGCAATGTCACAACCACTGTACGTTGTGTGCATTTAAACACAAGAGTTATTTATGTCCTCGTTTCTCAGAGATATTTCACCTAATTCCAGTTTGTCAGCTTTTATATTCTGTATCATTCATTTCTTTTGTTTTGTATCATTTGTTTCTTGTTATTGCAGGTATAGAAATAGTTTCTTGTTATTGCAGGTATAGAAATAGTTTCTTGTTATTGCAGGTATAGAAATAGTTTCTTGTTATTGCAGGTATAGAAATAGTTTCTTGTTATTGCAGGTATAGAAATAGTTTCTTGTTATTGCAGGTATAGAAATAGTTTCTTGTTATTGCAGGTATAGAAATAGTTTCTTGTTATTGCAGGTATAGAAATAGTTTCTTGTTATTGCAGGTATAGAAATAGTTTCTTGTTATTGCAGGTATAGAAATAGTTTCTTGTTATTGCAGGTATAGAAATAGTTTCTTGTTATTGCAGGTATAGAAATAGTTTCTTGTTATTGCAGGTATAGAAATAGTTTCTTGTTATTGCAGGTATAGAAATAGTTTCTTGTTATTGCAGGTATAGAAATAGTTTCTTGTTATTGCAGGTATAGAAATAGTTTCTTGTTATTGCAGGTATAGAAATAGTTTCTTGTTATTGCAGGTATAGAAATAGTTTCTTGTTATTGCAGGTATAGAAATAGTTTCTTGTTATTGCAGGTATAGAAATAGTTTCTTGTTATTGCAGGTATAGAAATAGTTTCTTGTTATTGCAGGTATAGAAATAGTTTCTTGTTATTGCAGGTATAGAAATAGTTTCTTGAAGGATATATAATTATCTGCCATACCACAAATGACGTTGAGCCACTGAGATATGTTGTCCGTGTATACTGGGCTGACCACATGTTTTGATATTGCATCAAACAGTCAACTTATATGGACTCATTTCTGACTGCAGCTGATGTTATTGTTTGAAAGATCACTGAACTGCCTACACATTGGTACCACACACGTTGTTGCATGTATTGTCAAAAGTAACACCCAAGGAAGATTCTTAAAGCCAGAGAAGATCGTAGAATTACAAGGAAGATTCTTAAATGCCAGAGAAGATCGTAGAATTACAAGAAGATTCTTAAATGCCAGAGAAGATCGTAGAATTACAAGGAACATTCTTAAATGCCAGAGAATATAGTAGAATTACAAGGAACATTCTTAAATGCCAGAGAAGATCGTAGAATTACAAGGAACATTCTTAAATGCCAGAGAAGAGTAGAATTACAAGGAACATTCTTAAATGCCAGAGAAGATCATAGAATTACAAGGAACATTCTTAACTGCCAGAGAAGATCGTAGAATTACAAGGAACATTCTTAAATGCCAGAGAAGATCGTAGAATTACAAGGAACATTCTTAAATGCCAGAGAAGATCGTAGAATTACAAGGAACATTCTTAAATGCCAGAGAAGATCGTAGAATTACAAGGAACATTCTTAAATGCCAGAGAAGATCGTAGAATTACAAGGAACATTCTTAAATGCCAGAGAAGATCGTAGAATTACAAGGAACATTCTTAAATGCCAGAGAAGATCGTAGAATTACAAGGAACATACTTAAATGCCAGAGAAGATGTAGAATTACAAGAAGATTCTTAAATGCCAGAGAAGATCGTAGAATTACAAGGAACATTCTTAAACGCCAGAGAAGATCGTAGAATTACAAGGAACATTCTTAAATGCCAGAGAATATAGTAGAATTACAAGGAACATTCTTAAATGCCAGAGAAGATCGTAGAATTACAAGGAACATTCTTAAATGCCAGAGAAGAGTAGAATTACAAGGAACATTCTTAAATGCCAGAGAAGATCATAGAATTACAAGGAACATTCTTAACTGCCAGAGAAGATCGTAGAATTACAAGGAACATTCTTAAATGCCAGAGAAGATCGTAGAATTACAAGGAACATTCTTAAATGCCAGAGAAGATCGTAGAATTACAAGGAACATTCTTAAATGCCAGAGAAGATCGTAGAATTACAAGGAACATACTTAAATGCCAGAGAAGATGTAGAATTACAAGAAGATTCTTAAATGCCAGAGAAGATCGTAGAATTACAAGGAACATTCTTAAACGCCAGAGAAGATTGTAGAATTACAAGGAACATTCTTAAACGCCAGAGAAGATCGTAGAATTACAAGGAACATTCTTAAATGCCAGAGAAGAGTAGAATTACAAGGAACATTCTTAAATGCCAGAGAAGATCATAGAATTACAAGGAACATTCTTAACTGCCATAGAAGATCGTAGAATTACAAGGAACATTCTTAAATGCCAGAGAAGATCGTAGAATTACAAGGAACATTCTTAAACACCAGAGAAGATCATAGAATTACAAGGAACATTCTTAAATGCCAGAGAAGATCGTAGAATTACAAGGAACGTTCTTAAACACCAGAGAAGATCGTAGAATTACAAGGAACATTCTTAAATGCCAGAGAAGATCGTAGGATTACAAGGAACATTCTTAAATGCCAGAGAAGATTGTAATTGTAGGATTGCAACATAAAGAACCATGAAAGGAAGTGTTGGGATTCAGTAACACTTGACCACCAGGATGGACCTAAGTTTACTTGACCACCAGGATGGACCTAAGTTGATCTCAGTTTACTTTGGTGAATTATGAGTTGGTCGTCTGTGGAGGACTTGACTGTTAATACGTTCAGTGGTAATTAAATAGCTCTCTGTTCTTCAATCAGAAACAAGGATCCTGTGCGTGCGTGTGTGCGTTTCTGAATGACACCAGCACCCTGGTGTCATTATTATCATTAATGACATCAGCACCCTGGTGTCATTATTATCATTAATGACATCAGCACTCTGGTGTCATTATTATCATTAATGACATCAGCACCCTGGTGTCATTATTATCATTAATGACATCAGCACCCTGGTGTCATTATTATCATTAATGACATCAGCACCCTAGTGTCATTATGTCATCCATTTCATGTGTACAATTACAGTCACATCAAACATCCTTTATATGTTACATTATGTGTGTCCAATCAATATCTTTATTCATCTGGGATATTTTTTAGTATTTCAGGAACCAACTGTGTAAACATTGTTAGTTTATCTTAAAAACCACTGAAACTACTCGATTCAAAGCAAGTATAGAATGGCTGCCCCAGCCACTTGATGGCCTGTGGTTGACTTGAGACTGTTGTCTACACAGAGGAACGACAACGTGAAGTGGGCGTCTCGCTGGGACTACATCCTTGACTCTCTCAAACAGACCAACATCCAGTGGTTCAGGTGAGCGCTACGGCCCACAACAATAGAATAGAATACTACCTAGAATGATTTGATACACAAATGCAGTTATATTTGTGTACTCAGTCCCATGAACCTTGTTTTAAGTGGCTCAGCAGTGGGTGTTGATGTTGTTTTACTCAGTCCCATGGACCTTGTTTTAAGTGGCTCAGCAGTGGGTGTTGATGTTGTTTACTGATTCAGTATTCATTGTTGATGATGTTTTAATGGCTGTGATAATTGTTGGTGTTGTTTTATTGGCTGTGATAATTGTTGGTGTTGTTTTGGTGACTATAATCTTTGTTGATTTTAATTAAATTTGGCACATATGTTGTAAATGGCACACATGTTGTAAAATTTACCTATGCCAAAATAGAGCTAGTTATAGAGTTATCGCAGATTAATGGAAACAATTGAAAAAATTACTGTTATGTCTTAACATGTATGTAGACAGCTTTGGCCCTAATAGTGCTAAAGCTGAGACACTGTCCTGTTCACATATACGTAGACAGCTTTGGCCCTAATAGTGCTAAAGCTGAGACACTGTCCTGTCCACATACATGCAGTCAACTTTGGCCCTAATAGTGCTAAAGCTAAGACATTGTCCTGTCTACATATATGTAGACAACTTTGGCCCTAATAGTGCTAAAGCTAAGACATTGTCCTGTCTACATATATGTAGACAACTTTGGCCCTAATAGTGCTAAAGCTAAGACATTGTCCTGTCCACATACATGTAGTCAACTTTGGCCCTAATAGTGCTAAAGCTAAGACACTGTCCTGTCCACATACATGCAGTCAACTTTGGCCCTAATAGTGCTAAAGCTAAGACATTGTCCTGTCTACATATATGTAGACAACTTTGGCCCTAATAGTGCTAAAGCTAAGACATTGTCCTGTCTACATATATGTAGTCAACTTTGGCCCTAATAGTGCTAAAGCTAAGACACTGTCCTGTCCACATACATGTAGTCAACTTTGGCCCTAATAGTGCTAAAGCTAAGACATTGTCCTGTCTACATATATGTAGTCAACTTTGGCCCTAATAGTGCTAAAGCTAAGACATTGTCCTGTCCACATACATGTAGTCAACTTTGGCCCTAATAGTGCTAAAGCTAAGACATTGTCCTGTCTACATATATGTAGTCAACTTTGGCCCTAATAGTGCTAAAGCTAAGACACTGTCCTGTCCACATACATGTAGTCAACTTTGGCCCTAATAGTGCTAAAGCTAAGACATTGTCCTGTCTACATATATGCAGTCAACTTTGGCCCTAATAGTGCTAAAGCTAAGACATTGTCCTGTCTACATATATGTAGTCAACTTTGGCCCTAATAGTGCTAAAGCTAAGACATTGTCCTGTCTACATATATGTAGTCAACTTTGGCCCTAATAGTGCTAAAGCTAAGACATTGTCCTGTCTACATAAATGCAGTCAACTTTGGCCCTAATAGTGCTAAAGCTAAGACATTGTCCTGTCTACATATATGCAGTCAACTTTGGCCCTAATAGTGCTAAAGCTAAGACATTGTCCTGTCTACATATATGTAGTCAACTTTGGCCCTAATAGTGCTAAAGCTGAGACATTGTCCTGTCCACATACATGTAGTCAACTTTGGCCCTAATAGTGCTAAAGCTAAGACATTGTCCTGTCTACATAAATGCATGAAATTCCAGTTGAGTGATATTTTGCTGATGTTGTTTTGCAGCATCCTCAACTCCCTAGTGATCGTGCTCTTCCTGTCTGGCATGGTGGCTATGATCATGCTGCGTACCCTCCACAAAGACATTGCTCGCTACAACCAAATTGACAATGCTGTGAGTCTCTGGCTGTGTCATTATAATCAAGCTAGAGTATGTCTGTTACGCTACTTCTGGATGCTTTGAAGTGACAGGCACCACACTACCAGGGGTTCATCCATGACCCCAGGAAAGATCTGTAACACTTTTATTTTTCAAAATTCCCCCACTGTTACCCTTACAACACTAATTATGTTTTCTACAATTGCTACAAATTGTGTAAACCATCCCCCATCTGTTTGAGGTCAACTTTTTGAGAAAACACTGCATTGTGAACAGTTGTATGTAATAACTATGAATTATGTTCATAGTTATTACGTATAGTTGTTCACAATGCTATGTGGGTTTTCTATGATTGTTCCAAGTTACATAAACTGTCCGCTGATGTCTGTGTGTATTAACTCCCTCTGACACATAGCATCGAACTGAGGACTTAGTTGCTTGTCAACATGTAGTAGTCACGCAGGCAACTGTGATGACATTAGTGTCTATAATTAGTCAGCAAAGACAACCTGAGTGGACTTCTGGGATCACACAACCCAGATACCAACATGCATTTTTCAGCATTTTTCCATCAGATAAGTGAGCAAAGTAAATGTTTTCTGTTCTACTGCATTAGATATTTTGTTTGATGGCAATGAACAGACGCTGATCACTCATGTATCACTACATGTATCACTCATGTATCACTACATGTATCACTACACTGACCACTCGTGTATCACTACATGTATCACTACACTGACCACTCGTGTATCACTACATGTATCACTACACTGACCACTCGTGTATCACTACATGTATCACTACACTGACCACTCGTGTATCACTACATGTATCACTACACTGACCACTCGTGTATCACTACATGTATCACTACACTGACCACTCGTGTATCACTACATGTATCACTACACTGACCACTCGCGTATCGCCACGGTGGCTATTAGACAACACCAAACACTGACCACTCGCGTATCGCCACAGTGGTTATTAGACAACACCAAACACTGACCACTCGCGTATCGCCACGGTGGCTATTAGACAACACCAAACACTGACCACTCGCGTATCGCCACAGTGGCTATTAGACAACACCAAACACTGACCACTCGTGTTTTACCACAGTGGCTATTAGACAACACCAAACACTGACCACTCGCGTATTGCCACAGTGGCTATTAGACAACACCAAACACTGACCACTCGCGTATCGCCACAGTGGCTATTAGACAACACCAAACACTGACCACTCGCGTATCGCCACAGTGGCTATTAGACAACACCAAACACTGACCACTCGTGTTTTACCACAGTGGCTATTAGACAACACCAAACACTGACCACTCGCGTATTGCCACAGTGGCTATTAGACAACACCAAACACTGACCACTCGCGTATCGCCACAGTGGCTATTAGACAACACCAAACACTGACCACTCGCGTATCGCCACGGTGGCTATTAGACAACACCAAACACTGACCACTCGTGTTTTACCACAGTGGCTATTAGACAACACCAAACGCTGACCACTCGCGTATCGCCACAGTGGCTATTAGACAACACCAAACACTGACCACTCGCGTATAGCCACAGTGGCTATTAGACAACACCAAACACTGACAACTCGCGTATCGCCACGGTGGCTATTAGACAACACCAAACACTGACCACTCGCGTATCGCCATGGTGGCTATTAGACAACACCAAACACTGACCACTCGCGTATCGCCACGGTGGCTATTAGACAATACCAAACACTGACCACTCGCGTATCGCCACGGTGGCTGTTACACAACACCAAACACTGACCACTCGCGTATAGCCACAGTGGCTATTAGACAACACCAAACACTGATCACTCGCGTATCGCCACAGTGGTTATTAGACAACACCAAACACTGACCACTCGCGTATCGCCACAGTGGCTATTAGACAACACCAAACACTGACCACTCGCGTATAGCCACAGTGGCTATTAGACAACACCAAACACTGACCACTCGCGTATAGCCACAGTGGCTATTAGACAACACCAAACACTGACCACTCGCGTATCGCCACAGTGGCTATTAGACAACACCAAACACTGACCACTCGCGTATAGCCACAGTGGCTATTAGACAACACCAAACACTGACCACTCGCGTATCGCCACAGTGGCTATTAGACAACACCAAACACTGACCACTCGCGTATAGCCACAGTGGCTATTAGACAACACCAAACACTGACCACTCGCGTATCGCCACAGTGGCTATTAGACAACACCAAACACTGACCACTCGCGTATCGCCACAGTGGCTATTAGACAACACCAAAAACTGACCACTCGCGTATCGCCACAGTGGCTATTAGACAACACCAAACACTGACCACTCGCATTTTACCACAGTGGCTATTAGACAACACCAAACACTGACCACTCGCGTTTTACCACAGTGGCTATTAGACAACACCGAACACTGACCACTCGCGTTTTACCACGGTGGCTATTAGACAACACCAAACGCTGACCACTCGCGTTTTACCACAGTGGCTATTAGACAACACCAAACACTGACCACTCGCGTATCGCCACGGTGGCTGTTAGACAACACCAAACACTGACCACTCGCGTATAGCCACTGTGGCTATTAGACAACACCAAACACTGACCACTCGCGTATCGCCACAGTGGCTATTAGACAACACCAAACACTGACCACTCGCGTATAGCCACAGTGGCTATTAGACAACACCAAAAACTGACCACTCGCGTATCGCTACAGTGGCTATTAGACAACACCAAACACTGACCACTCGCATATAGCCACAGTGGCTGTTAGACAACACCAAACACTGACCACTCGCGTATCGCCACAGTGGCTATTAGACAACACCAAACACTGACCACTCGCGTATAGCCACAGTGGCTATTAGACAACACCAAACACTGACCACTCGCGTATCGCCACAGTGGCTATTAGACAACACCAAACACTGACCACTCGCGTATAGCCACAGTGGCTGTTAGACAACACCAAACACTGACCACTCGCGTATCGCCACAGTGGCTATTAGACAACACCAAACACTGACCACTCGCGTATCGCCACAGTGGCTGTTAGACAACACCAAACACTGACCACTCGCGTATCGCCACAGTGGCTATTAGACAACACCAAACACTGACCACTCGCGTTTTACCACAGTGGCTATTAGACAACACCAAACACTGACCACTCGCGTTTTACCACGGTGGCTATTAGACAACACCAAACACTGACCACTCGCGTTTTACCACAGTGGCTATTAGACAACACCAAACACTGACCACTCGCGTATCGCCACGGTGGCTGTTAGACAACACCAAACACTGACCACTCGCGTATAGCCACTGTGGCTATTAGACAACACCAAACACTGACCACTCGCGTATCGCCACAGTGGCTATTAGACAACACCAAACACTGACCACTCGCATATAGCCACAGTGGCTGTTAGACAACACCAAACACTGACCACTCGCGTATCGCTACAGTGGCTATTAGACAACACCAAACACTGACCACTCGCATATAGCCACAGTGGCTGTTAGACAACACCAAACACTGACCACTCGCGTATCGCCACAGTGGCTATTAGACAACACCAAACACTGACCACTCGCGTATAGCCACAGTGGCTGTTAGACAACACCAAACACTGACCACTCGCGTATCGCCACAGTGGCTATTAGACAACACCAAACACTGACCACTCGCGTATAGCCACAGTGGCTGTTAGACAACACCAAACACTGACCACTCGCGTATCGCCACAGTGGCTATTAGACAACACCAAACACTGACCACTCGCGTATAGCCACAGTGGCTGTTAGACAACACCAAACACTGACCACTCGCGTATCGCCACAGTGGCTATTAGACAACACCAAACACTGACCACTCGCGTTTTACCACAGTGGCTATTAGACAACACCAAACACTGACCACTCGCGTTTTACCACAGTGGCTATTAGACAACACCAAACACTGACCACTCGCGTATCGCCACAGTGGCTATTAGACAACACCAAACACTGACCACTCGTGTTTTACCACAGTGGCTATTAGACAACACCAAACACTGACCACTCGTGTTTTACCACAGTGGCTATTAGACAACACCAAACACTGACCACTCGTGTTTTACCAAAGTTGCTATTAGACAACACCAAACACTGACCACTCGCGTTTTACCGCAGTGGCTACTAGACAACACCAAACACTGACCACTCGCGTTTTACTGCAGTGGCTATTAGACAACACCAAACACTAACCACTCTTGTTTTACCACAGTGGCTATTAGACAACACTGACATTTCACACTCAGTCGCTGGGCTGGGTTGAAATAGTTGGACAGGTATGGGTAATTTTCTGAAGAACAAGATATGTTGTTTTATCAAAATTATCACTACACGATGTCAGTTAATTTATGTATAGCTGTGAATGTCTAAAGGATATTGTGGTCTTTCCTCGGTACTAGCAAACACTGATCCTTGTGTCCCCCGCAGGAGGATGCACAGGAGGAGTTTGGGTGGAAGCTGGTGCATGGGGATGTCTTCCGTCCTCCGCGCAAGGGAATGCTCCTGTCTGTCTTCCTCGGCAATGGGATGCAGATGTTCTTTATGACTGTTATTACACTCGGTGGGTACAATACCATGTCACCACTGTCATTGCTGTCATCACACTTGGTAGGTCCAATGCCATGTCACCAATGTCATTGCTGTCATCACACTTGGTAGGTCCAACGCCATGTCACCACTGTCATTGCTGTCATCACACTTGGTAGGTCCAATGCCATGTCACCACTGTCATTACTGTCATCACACTCGTGGGTCCAGCACCATGTCACCAGTCTTTGCTGTCATCACACTCGGTGGGTACAGCACCATGTCACCACTGTCATTGCTGTCATCACACTTGGTAGGTCCAATGCCATGTCACCACTGTCATTACTGTCATCACACTCGGTGGGTACAGCACCATGTCACCACTGTCATTGCTGTCATCACACTTGGTAGGTCCAATGCCATGTCACCACTGTCATTACTGTCATCACACTCGGTGGGTACAGCACCATGTCACCACTATCATTACTGTCATCACACTCGGTGGGTACAGCACCATGTCACCACTATCATTACTGTCATCACACTCGGTGGGTACAGCACCATGTCACCACTATCATTGCTGTCATCACACTCGGTGGGTACAGCACCATGTCACCACTGTCATTACTGTCATCACACTCGGTAGGTACAGTACCATGTCACCACTGTCATTGCTGTCATCACACTTGGTAGGTCCAATGCCATGTCACCACTGTCATTACTGTCATCACACTCGGTGAGTACAGCACCATGTCACCACTGTCATTACTGTCATCACACTCGGTGGGTACAGCACCATGTCACCACTGTCATTACTGTCATCACACTCGGTGGCTACAGTGCCATGTCACCACTGTTGCTACTGTCACTATCATCACCACTGTTAATTATGTCACCACTGTCACTACCGCCACTACTGTCATCACTGTATGAATTGAAATTTTATGAGTTCAAAACTAGAGAAAATGAAAGTTACTGAAATGATTCTGATCACCAAAAGATAGTGTGGTTTCTTAACAACAACTTGTAGATTAAGAAGTTTATGTTTTATTTATGTTCTCGGGAATCTGTCATTATAATGTAAGTTAAATGCTGTAATTTTGCAAGACTCAGTGCCTTTTAAATGAGTGAGCTCTGACAGTTTAGTATATGATGTAAACAGGTATCTCATATCAGTAAACTAGCCAAGTTACCTGGCGTTGCCTGGGAAAAAAGGCAGCCTCTGCAACAGGTGATGACTCCTTTGGCAGTGCCAATGACAACTTCTTGCCGTAAAATCAAGTACACTGCCGGCTTCACGAAGTGTTCCTACCGTACAGAGGAACTCATGTGGATGTTTGACGTAGATCACGTAACTGTGATTTTTTTTAGAAAACATGCATAGCATTGCTAGCAACAATTGTACGTAGCTATGAACTCCTACTGCTCAGAGTTACATAATCTACATCAAACGTCCACATGGGTTCTTTCATAATCTCCCTGGGAGAATTTTTTGTATGAGCGATCCCCATGGAACTTCAGACATACCTTCAAAATATCAGCCCCACACATGCAAAACTAACAGACATATGAGGGAAGAGACATACAGAGTTACATACATGCAAAACTAACACACATATGAGGGAAGAGACATACAGAGTTACATTTATGCAACCAACGACGCAAGCCAGGTGTAAGGATATGAAAAGGCCAAATAAATGACGTTTATTAAGAGTATGCCTAATGGCATATTGTTCCGATTAAAAGCATGAAGTGTGGACCCTGTAACATGCGCCAAGCATGTGGCTGAGCCTCATACAAAGCCGCCTGGACACAATGCTCCCAGAGCCCACACTTCGACATAGCAATACAGTACATGTAGTGATATTCATACAACACAATACAATTCATGGCATCATCACCAGCACATTAAAACATTACCCAATACCGACAATACTCGACACAAACCTATTTGCATATACTGCATTACTGGACTACACTACTTGCTAAGATTCCTACTCTATATATTTTTGTAACCTAAAAGGTGGGGCCATAACGCCTGAGTAGCAATAAACCATCCCAACATCGAGGATGGAAGGGAAGCCATCTTCCACTCCGCACCAAAACCCTATGTGAACGGGCAGATAGCCAAATGAAAAGCCCAAAGTCCACTGGGAAAGCGTCATAAGGAAGGTGGTGACGTCACTTCCACCGGTAATGTACAAAATGGTATCAAGCACAACATTAAGAAAACATTCAGCAGCAGAAATTGGGGAGGAGGGTGGGTCGAAAAATTGTAAAAGCGAGAAAGCAGGTCTGCTCCGGATGTATCAAACATTCGGAGTGAAGCTGCTTACTTTCAAACTGCGTCATTCGAATGACTGCCGCGCTCTGATTGGTTTAGCGGTGTCACGGGAGCGCTTAATCAGTCATCCTGGTATCTTTGCCTAGACTTAGATTAGCATAATAACCTATTGACCCTCACGTGCCCTGCCCACGCCGCTGCCAGCATAAATTCATGTATGCAACCGTGGTCGCATACTCTCATTTATGCAACCAACGACGCAAGCCAGGTGTAAGGATATGAAAAGGCCAAATAAATGACGTTTATTAAGAGTATGCCTAATGGCATATTGTTCCGATTAAAAGCATGAAGTGTGGACCCTGTAACATGCGCCAAGCATGTGGCTGAGCCTCATACAAAGCCGCCTGGACACAATGCTCCCAGAGCCCACACTTCGACATAGCAATACAGTACATGTAGTGATATTCATACAACACAATACAATTCATGGCATCATCACCAGCACATTAAAACATTACCCAATACCGACAATACTCGACACAAACCTATTTGCATATACTGCATTACTGGACTACACTACTTGCTAAGATTCCTACTCTATATATTTTTGTAACCTAAAAGGTGGGGCCATAACGCCACCGTTCACCGAAAACTGTGAACACACATACATACATGCAAAACTAACAGATATATGAGGGAAGAGACATACAGAGTTACATACATGCAAAACTAACAGACATATGAGGGAAGAGACATACAGAGTTACATACATGCAAAACTAACAGACATATGAGGGAAGAGACATACAGAGTTACATACATGCAAAACTAACAGACATATGAGGGAAGAGACATACAGAGTTACATACATGCAAAACTAACAGACATATGAGGGAACAGACATACAGAGTTACATACATGCAAAACTAACAAACATATGAGGGAACAGACATACAGAGTTACATACATGCAAAACTAACAGACGTATGAGGGAAGAGACATACAGAGTTACATACATGCAAAACTAACAGACATATGAGGGAACAGACATACAGAGTTACATACATGCAAAACTAACAGACATATGAGGGAACAGACATACAGAGTTACATACATGCAAAACTAACAAACATATGAGGGAAGAGACATACAGAGTTACATACATGCAAAACTAACAGACATATGAGGGAAGAGACATACAGAGTTACATACATGCAAAACTAACAGACATATGAGGGAAGAGACATACAGAGTTACATACATGCAAAACTAACAAACATATGAGGGAAGAGACATACAGAGTTACATACATGCAAAACTAACAGACATATGAGGGAACAGACATACAGAGTTACATACATGCAAAACTAACAGACATATGAGGGAAGAGACATACAGAGTTACATACATGCAAAACTAACAGACATATGAGGGAAGAGACATACAGAGTTACATACATGCAAAACTAACAGACATATGAGGGAAGAGACATACAGAGTTACATACATGCAAAACTAACAGACATATGAGGGAACAGACATACAGAGTTACATACATGCAAAACTAACAAACATATGAGGGAACAGACATACAGAGTTACATACATGCAAAACTAACAAACATATGAGGGAAGAGACATACAGAGTTACATACATGCAAAACTAACAAACATATGAGGGAACAGACATACAGAGTTACATACATGCAAAACTAACAAACATATGAGGGAACAGACATACAGAGTTACATACATGCAAAACTAACAAACATATGAGGGAAGAGACATACAGAGTTACATACATGCAAAACTAACAGACATATGAGGGAACAGACATACAGAGTTACCTACATGCAAAACTAACAAACATATGAGGGAACAGACATACAGAGTTACATACATGCAAAACTAACAGACATATGAGGGAACAGACATACAGAGTTACATACATGCAAAACTAACAAACATATGAGGGAACAGACATACAGAGTTACATACATGCAAAACTAACAGACATATGATGGAACAGACATACAGAGTTACATACAGTCGCGCCTCGTTATAACGCGGTAGTCGGGGTCCACGACTTCGGACCGCGTTGTAAGCGAGGCGCGTTAGGTGTTCTCATATCTGCCACCAGGGAGCTACTAAACAACAGCGAGCGCTGTACCAAGTCAAAGAACCCTGTCGAAGCTCCGTGTGCTTGCAGCACTGTCTTATACGCCAATATGCAGTTTATGGAACTTATTAAACGCATATACTAGCATCAACGTGTATTATTTTTAAATGTCACACTCTCTTGACTCTTGAACTAAATAAAACACGTATGTATACCGTTATGGAATAGATCTACTACGATGATGATGTACTGGACCAATAGGCCTACGAATCGAAAATAATAACCTGGACCTGAGCAGCCGAAAACGTATATGATTTGACAAACGTAGTATGCAAGCTGATAAAACACAGAAAAAGACAATAGGTAGAATTAATAATTGTTTCACTTCGTCTTTCAACCGATCTCGACCGAAGCATAAATTTATTACGCACCATTTAACATCGATTCATCATTTCATATGCGGATGACGAATTCGTATTTTCGCCACCGGTAGCGCCTTGGGTTAGGAATTTGGCATGTTGGTTTCGCGTCGCGAAAACGATTAAATTTACGATGTAACGGAAGCATGTAATTTCACCCAAGTGTTATGTTGGTATTGCATACTAAATGCATTTAAAACAGTTGATCTGATTCTTACGCGAGGCATATTTGTGAATCTCGATTGCAATTTACAAACCGTCGAAGCGAAGCCAGCGACAGCGATTGATGTCGGCGACAGCGCACAAACAACACGTTGATACTCGTTCATTGACATTGTTCACCTAATGTTTCTTGAGAATTGTCAAAGCAATTCTAAGTAGGTTTAAGCAGGCCCATTTGACATTTCCCCTGGCGGCAGAAATTCGGGGTCCACGACCGACCGCGTTATATCCGAATCCGCGTAATAACGGGGCGCGTTATAACGAGGCGCGACTGTACATGCAAAACTAACAGACATATGAGGGAAGAGACATACAGAGTTACATACATGCAAAACTAACAGACATATGAGGGAAGAGACATACAGAGTTACATACATGCAAAACTAACAGACATATGAGGGAACAGACATACAGAGTTACATACATGCAAAACTAACAGACATATGAGGGAAGAGACATACAGAGTTACATACATGCAAAACTAACAGACATATGAGGGAACAGACATACAGAGTTACATACATGCAAAACTAACAGACATATGAGGGAACAGAGTTACAAGCTACTTTGTAACATAGACTTGTTGTGTTGTTGCAGTGTTTGCGTGCCTGGGCTTCCTGTCGCCTGCCAACCGCGGCTCTCTCATGACTACGGCCCTCGTCCTGTACGTGTGTCTGGGGACACCAGCTGGCTACGTCTCTGCTCGCATCTACAAGAGTGAGTGTCCTTGCTACATTCGTGTGGCCAGATTTACACAGGACGTGTGTATTGCTATATAAACTACAGCAATTTTTAAACCTTTTGTGTACGGTCCGTCACTTGAATTCAGGGAGTGTATGAAAAAATTAACAAATGTGAAAAATCTACAGTCCTGTCCCCGTAATCTGCTGTCCTGATTCGGGGCCGTAGATTGCCTTTAAACAAAATCGCTGTACACCGTATTGCAATATATACTTTATTGGAGTATACAAACATATTTTGTATTATCTGAAGAAAACGTAGCTTCCTGCATCTGAGCCTGTATTCTGGTAGGGTCGATATTTGTAAGAATGCAAATAGACCACCAGGTCAAGTCAGAATTTAGTATCTTACCCTTCGACAAAGTACAGTCGAACCTCACTATTAAGGTCACCCACGGGACTGGGTCAAAGTGACCTTAATAGCGAGGTAACCTTAATACAAAATATGGGCACTGAAGCATCATGGGAATGGGGAACATTGCTATCCAGATGCAAGTAATGCACATTAAGCAAGTATATCATGTGTAATGTAGTGTATGTATGAGAATTTAGTTTCACAATATTACATCATTTTATTATGCATAGAGAAAAAATTGGTAATGCACAATACTCTTGCTACATTTTTCCACCCCTACTACTGCATCAGAGCTCTTCAGTCATTAAGCAAACAATCAGGCGTGAACCAGATGGCGCCATATTGTTGCTGTTGAAGCTCACAGCCTGCCATGCCGCCGCGTTCTTCTCTAAAATCTACTCATCCACTAAGAATTTCAGTTTAAAGTATTACCTAAGATGACTGGAGGTCTTGCTTCTTTTACTGTTTTCCAAAGTTTACTGGTTACTGTGTAAACACGCCAAGTATGTGGCTCCATATTGCTATTGACATTGTTGGCGTGCCTTGGCTTTGGCTGTAAACATGCCAAGTATGTGGCTCCATATTGCTATTGACATTGTTGGCGGGCCTTGGCTTTGGCTGTAAACATGCCAAGTATGTGGCTCCATATTGTAATTGACATTGTTGGCGTGCCTTGGCTTTGGCTGTAAACACGCCAAGTATGTGGCTCCATATTGTAATTGACATTGTTGGCGTGCCTTGGCTTTGGCTGTAAACACGCCAAGTATGTGGCTCCATATTGTAATTGACATTGTTGGCGGGCCTTGGCTTGGCTGTAAACATGCCAAGTATGTGGCTCCATATTGTAATTGACATTGTTGGCTGGCCTTGGCTTTGGCTGTAAACATGCCAAGTATGTGGCTCCATATTGCTATTGACATTGTTGGCGTGCCTTGGCTTTGGCTGTAAACACGCCAAGTATGTGGCTCCATATTGTAATTGACATTGTTGGCGTGCCTTGGCTTTGGCTGTAAACATGCCAAGTATGTGGCTCCATATTGTAATTGACATTGTTGGCTGGCCTTGGCTTTGGCTGTAAACATGCCAAGTATGTGGCTCCATATTGCTATTGACATTGTTGGCGGGCCTTGGCTTTGGCTGTAAACATGCCAAGTATGTGGCTCCATATTGCTATTGACATTGTTGGCGTGCCTTGGCTTTGGCTGTAAACACGCCAAGTATGTGGCTCCATATTGCTATTGACATTGTTGGCGTGCCTTGGCTTTGGCTGTAAACACGCCAAGTATGTGGCTCCATATTGCTATTGACATTGTTGGCGTGCCTTGGCTTTGGCTGTAAACATGCCAAGTATGTGGCTCCATATTGCTATTGACATTGTTGGCGGGACCTTGGCTTTGGCTGTAAACACGCCAAGTATGTGGCTCCATATTGCTATTGACATTGTTGGCGTGCCTTGGCTTTGGCTGTAAACACGCCAAGTATGTGGCTCCATATTGCTATTGACATTGTTGGCGGGACCTTGGCTTTGGCTGTAAACATGCCAAGTATGTGGCTCCATATTGCTATTGACATTGTTGGCGGGACCTTGGCTTTGGCTGTAAACACGCCAAGTATGTGGCTCCATATTGCTATTGACATTGTTGGCGTGCCTTGGCTTTGGCTGTAAACACGCCAAGTATGTGGCTCCATATTGCTATTGACATTGTTGGCGGGACCTTGGCTTTGGCTGTAAACACGCCAAGTATGTGGCTCCATATTGCTATTGACATTGTTGGCGGACCTTGGCTTTGGCTGTAAACACGCCAAGTATGTGGCTCCATATTGCTATTGACATTGTTGGCGGACCTTGGCTTTGGCTGTAAACACGCCAAGTATGTGGCTCCATATTGCTATTGACATTGTTGGCGGGCCTTGGCTTTGGCTGTAAACACGCCAAGTATGTGGCTCCATATTGCTATTGACATTGTTGGCGGGACCTTGGCTTTGGCTGTAAACACGCCAAGTATGTGGCTCCATATTGCTATTGACATTGTTGGCATGCCTTGGCTTTGGCTGTAAACACGCCAAGTATGTGGCTCCATATTGCTATTGACATTGTTGGCGGGCCTTGGCTTTGGCTGTAAACACACCGCTTTGGTTTGTCTTTGATGGATGTGCAGCTGGCTGGCCGGCCTCGAATCCAGTCATGGCAGCTTAGCCATGACTGACCGTAACTATGGCTGTATCTGGGAGCAATCTGATTGTTTTGCACCGTGTCACTGATTGTATTCCTAAATAGTGAGGTGACCATATTAGTGAGGTTAATGTCCCCATACTATACTAATAATTTGTTGGGTGATCGTAATTTTTACGAGGTGACCATATATTTGAGGTGATTGTAAACCGAGGTTCAGCTGTACATAAAAGTTTGACGTAAAGTCCAAGTCAGAATGAAGTTTGTATCAACACGCAGTCCATGTTTGTTGTTTGGGTAAGAGATTTAATTCAGCAGTGAGATGTCAATCATCAATAGAAGATTGCACAACACAATATAATGTCTATCTGAAGATAACATTGCTAACACAGACACTAACAGAGTCTGGTCTGAACCATAAGATAACATTGCTAACACAGACACTAACAGAGTCTGGTCTGAACCATAAGATAACATTGCTAACACAGACACTAACAGAGTCTGGTCTGAACCATAAGATAACATTGCTAACACAGACACTAACAGAGTCTGGCCTGAACCATAAGATAACATTGCTAACACAGACACTAACAGAGTCTGGTTTGAACCATAAGATAACATTGCTAACACAGACACTAACAGAGTCTGGCCGGAACCAAAAAATAGTTTAAATGTAAATCACTGTCTTTTTAACCCAAACTTAAGGCGGGTGTTAACTGCCATAGTTTATCCCTACCATAATTATTAAATTCACAATTATGGAAATAATTTCCCTGGAGCACCAAAAAACATGTTAAGCACTAAGTATCGTTAACTGGAACCATCCTAAGGCTAAAAACTCCCTGCCTTATAATCCCAGCCAGAGTTACACCGTAAAGATCTATCCTTTTGGTTTATGGTAATTTGAAGTATCGTAGTATTGTGGCAGAATAAAAGTTGTGTACGAGCGTAGTTCACTGGGCAGTCTGCAGATACGTAGACATTAGTGGTTTCTGACTGGACACTTAGAGCACCGTGTGGATTGGGCTGTGACTGGACTATACAATGTGTTGTAAGACGTGAAAGGGGGCTGTATATTGAAATAAATACTGATATGGAACGAGACTCCTGTTCTCTGTCTAAGCAGCCAAGTGATTACATGTTGTCATTACGTGTGTAGTCTGAGGTCACAAAATGATGGACTACTCAGTTACCTGTTGTGGTTATTGTACCGATTGTCCAACATTAAGGTGACCATTGCCTGACATGCAACACCATTACTATCTAGGAATAATTAGTGATATAATTAGTATAGTCAGTAACGTGTTTGCTCACGAGTGTCCAGTCATAAATGTGACGATCCATTAATATTTGATTAATTGTCTGGTCATGACTGCACATTTTGTCTCATGGGTGTCCAATATTTGGCAATTGTCATACGTTCAGTATTATGCATTGGTGTCCCGGAATGATTGGTTATACTTAGTTGAAAGGCCAGACTCGACCATTATTCTTTTCTAGATTAAAATATTTTCTTATACTAAAATACTGACTAAAAATAATCGCTCATCAAATAAGTCAATCCCTCACTGAACCATTTGATCACCAATATTTGCTGCATAATGGAGGTGTGACCATTACAGTGTGAAATATCTATTTCACTGATGTGGTGCATTCATTTTTAAAACAAATCTGATCATAATTATACTACACTCTAGATGTATTATATTAAATAAAGCTGTTAGGCTTGTTCTAGATAAACTATAATAAACGATTAAAATTTTAATCCAATATACGTTGAATGCAGCAGGGTCCAATATAGCGCAGTTGCAGTGTAGTCACTGAGATGGCAATGACAGCATTCACTTATAGCTGACATTTTGACCAGATGTAGTCACTGAGATGGCAATGACAGCATTCACTTGTAGCTGACATTTTGACCAGATGTAGTCACTGAGATGGCAATGACAGCATTCACTTGTAGCTGACATTTTGACCAGATGTAGTCACTGAGATGGCAATGACAGCATTCACTTGTAGCTGACATTTTGACCAGATGTAGTCACTGAGATGGCAATGACAGCATTCACTTGTAGCTGACATTTTGACCAGATATAGTCACTGAGATGGCAATGACAGCATTCACTTGTAGCTGACATTTTGACCAGATGTAGTCACTGAGATGGCAATGACAGCATTCACTTGTAGCTGACATTTTGACCAGATGTAGTCACTGAGATGGCAATGACAGCATTCACTTATAGCTGACATTTTGACCAGATGCGACAGCAAACTAAATAAATCAATACTTTGTTGACATGTGACCATCGTCATTGATGTGTTGCCAAGGTTATTGATGTGATGCCATGGTCATTGACATGTTGCCATGGTCATTGACATGTTGCCATGGCCATTGATGTTTTGCCACGGTTATTGACATGTTGCCACGGTTATTGACATGTTGCCATGGTTGCAGTGATTGGAGGAGAGAAGTGGAAGACAAATGTACTCTTGACTGCCTTCCTGTGTCCCGGGTAAGTGTCATCAGGGTTTCCATGAAAGGGGGGCTGAGATTCAAGCTAGTGTCTACTGGGTGTAATGGGGGGGGGCAGTTGTTTGTGTATGTGTGATGATTACACATTGGAAAACATAGTTTTTTGCAAACAGTCATCAAAGATTGGAAAAAACAGGATTTATTACTTGAAATAGGCATTCTTTATTCATGAATAAAAGTAGTTTATATGTATGAAATTGTTATAAAACTTTGTGTTATGAGTATACAAAGCTATCAGAAGGCTATGGAAACACATGTTGAGTAAATTTCAAACAATGCCATTTCACGCATAAAAGTGGACACAGAACAGTGAACACAGCATCTTTGACTTAGAACACAGCATTTGTGACTTAAAACACAGCATGTGTAACTTAGAACATTCTATGTGTAAGTTAGAACTCTGCATGTGTGTCTTAGAACACAGAATGTCTTAGAGACCGTGTAAGACTGTATATTGTGACTTTCTCTGCAGCATCGTGTTTAGCATCTTCTTCCTCCTCAATCTTGTGCTGTGGGGTTACGGCAGCAGTGGGGCGGTTTCCTTCAGCGCCCTCGTCTCTCTCCTCGCCCTGTGGTTCTGCGTGTCTGTGCCCCTTACCTTTGTGGGCGCCTACTTTGGATTCAAGAAAAGGGTATGTACTATAAAATAAAGTGTAAAATTATACCGCGCCCTCCAACAATTGTTATTGAGGGAGACGCGTCCATGCTAACACCATTTCTACATCTATTGAGCCATCCAGCCATGCTGAAAATGTTGCATGAAAACTGATTGTTCTTATACCTTCATCCCTGGAATCCCATCAGTGTCTATTGCCAGGTGCTCACTTGTACAGCTCAGTGAACTGTTTGTTTATATACCTCCATCCATGGAATCCCATCAATGTCTATTGCCAGGCGCTCACTTGTACAGTGCAGTGATCTGTTTGTTCTTATACCTCCATCCCTGGAATCCCATCAGTGTTTATTGCCAGGCATTTGTACAGCTCAGTGAACTGTTTGTTCTTATACCTCCATCCCTGGAATCCCATCAGTGTTTATTGCCAGGCATTTGTACAGTGCAGTGAACTGTTTGTTCTTATACCTCCATCCCTGGAATCCCATCAGTGTCTATTGCCAGGTGCTCACTTGTACAGCTCAGTGAACTGTTTGTTCTTATACCTCCATCAATGGAATCCCATCAGTGTATATTGCCAGGTACTTGTACAGCTCAGTGAACTGTTTGTTCTTATACCTCCATCCCTGGAATCCCGTCAGTGTATGTTGCCAGGTGCTCACTTGTACAGCTCAGTGAACTGTTTGTTCTTATACCTCCATCACTGGAATCCCATCAGTGTCTGTTGCCAGGTGCTCACTTGTACAGCTCAGTGAACTGTTTGTTCTTATACCTCCATCACTGGAATCCCGTCAGTGTCTGTTGCCAGGTGCTCACTTGTACAGTGCAGTGAACTGTTTGTTCTTATACCTCCATCCCTGGAATCCTGTCAGTGTCTATTGCCAGGCGCTCACTTGTACAGCTCAGTGAACTGTTTGTTCTTATACCTCCATCCCTGGAATCCCATCAGTGTATATTGCCAGGTACTTGTACAGCTCAGTGAACTGTTTGTTCTTATACCTCCATCCCTGGAATCCCATCAGTGTCTGTTGCCAGGTGCTCACTTGTACAGTGCAGTGAACTGTTTGTTCTTATACCTCCATCCCTGGAATCCCATCAGTGTCTGTTGCCAGGTGCTCACTTGTACAGCTCAGTGAACTGTTTGTTCTTATACCTCCATCCCTGGAATCCCATCAGTGTCTATTGCCAGGTGCTCACTTGTACAGCTCAGTGAACTGTTTGTTCTTATACCTCCATCCCTGGAATCCCATCAGTGTCTGTTGCCAGGTGCTCACTTGTACAGCTCAGTGAACTGTTTGTTCTTATACCTCCATCAATGGAATCCCATCAGTCTATATTGCCAGGTACTTGTACAGCTCAGTGAACTGTTTGTTCTTATACCTCCATCAATGGAATCCCATCAGTGTATATTGCCAGGTACTTGTACAGCTCAGTGAACTGTTTGTTCTTATACCTCCATCAATGGAATCCCATCAGTGTATATTGCCAGGTACTTGTACAGCTCAGTGAACTGTTTGTTCTTATACCTCCATCAATGGAATCCCATCAGTGTATATTGCCAGGTACTTGTACAGCTCAGTGAACTGTTTGTTCTTATACCTCCATCAATGGAATCCCATCAGTCTATATTGCCAGGTACTTGTACAGCTCAGTGAACTGTTTGTTCTTATACCTCCATCAATGGAATCCCATCAGTGTATATTGCCAGGTACTTGTACAGCTCAGTGAACTGTTTGTTCTTATACCTCCATCAATGGAATCCCATCAGTGTATATTGCCAGGTACTTGTACAGCTCAGTGAACTGTTTGTTCTTATACCTCCATCAATGGAATCCCATCAGTGTCTGTTGCCAGGTACTTGTACAGCTCAGTGAACTGTTTGTTCTTATACCTCCATCAATGGAATCCCATCAGTGTATATTGCCAGGTACTTGTACAGCTCAGTGAACTGTTTGTTCTTATACCTCCATCAATGGAATCCCATCAGTCTATATTGCCAGGTACTTGTACAGCTCAGTGAACTGTTTGTTCTTATACCTCCATCAATGGAATCCCATCAGTCTATATTGCCAGGTACTTGTACAGCTCAGTGAACTGTTTGTTCTTATACCTCCATCAATGGAATCCCATCAGTCTATATTGCCAGGTACTTGTACAGCTCAGTGAACTGAAGCAAAGTTGGATAAACAGAATTGTCCAGGTTTCAAAATGGCAACAACACGACTCTAACCCATTGTGGCAGGGTATCTTCGCCCCTTGACATCTTCCCCCAGTGGGGAAAATATCCTAGGGTATCTTCCCCACTGGGGGAAAGCTATCTTTCCCCACACCCTGGAAATCTTACACCCCCTTATAAATGTGTGTTTATGTCTGTTCTTATGCAACAAAGTTTATAATTAACAAATGTGAGTTGGAATAATATCCACCATATGTTATTCTGCAAGAAGATTGTGTGTGTTTGTATTGATTACGTTATAAAATTTATTCCTGAGTCGGTAAAACAGTGACTGCCAATAACGGTGCAGCGAAGCTGGACAGAAATTGGTGTGGTAAGAGTAGACATTACATGCATTAACGGGAGACTCGGGTCGGATTTTACGGATTTTTGACAATAAAATGAATTTCGAGTTGTTGCTATTTCCGTGTATAAATATTATTCAACTTGCCATTCATGTAAGTTGCACTGTCGAAATAAACACGTTTCTGTCATAAAACGTGTCTTTTGTATGATGCCTATCATTGCTAAGTCTTTGTTTATGTCAAATGAACCGAGACTAATGGGACATTAGGTGATTTTCCGCGAGCCATTGCATGCTGGAAAACGCTGCCATTCCAACATGGCGCATATCACGGGAAAGCCCCATTTTCGCTCTGTATGATGGTACAAACAGTTTTTAAATGTGCCCGGAGGTATCCGAGTAATTCCGACTATAAATGACCGCCTCTGAACCATCTCGGTGACAAAGGAATGGGGAATGCCACGACGATTCGCCGGACATCACCACGTGATGTCGGATTCCCTCAAATCAAGCGCTCTAATTGGTTGTAATACTAATTTCCATCCTCTGACGTCAGCTTGAAATACCAGCTACGTCCGATTCGATCGACTTTTTTTTATCCCATGAGTTTCGTTCATTTATATCGCTTTGTAAAACGACATTATGCCGTTTGGTCGAAAGCGAGTGGGCGGTTACGGTACTGGGAGGCAGCGAAAGTTTGCATCGTTGCAGTTAGTGCGCGATGCGAAGGCATCGAGGGTTGAATTCGCCAATGAACCTGCGGCGACAACTTCGTCTTCTTCGACCATCACCGTCCATGGTGCCAGCGAGAATGGCACGCAGTGTAAGTTTAATTCTGATATTTCATATGTTCACTTGCGTTTTATCCAAACATCGCCTTTGTGGCATAACTATTACTGTATAAACGATTTGACGCTGATCTAGTTCATGCTGTTGTTGTTCGTGGTTGTGTTGACATTTACGTCCAGGGACCAGGGGCCATCCAGGCACATCAGAAGCAGAGTTGTAACTATGGTTTATTATATTACTACAATTTGTCCTGGTAATTATCGTATACCTATAGCCTATATACACACACGCGTGCGCGGGTGTGTGTGTATAATATGGCAATGCCAATAAAATAAATTGCATTCAATGCCATACCCCTGCATACGTAGTAAGGGGGGGGGCTTTTGTTGTTGAACATGTCTTGGGTACTTTTTGTTCATGAAATACATTTATACTGTGTATTTTTTCCAGGCATCAAGGCGGTCATCAACAGTACCAGCTGATCCGTCTCGGAGACTGTCTGTCACTGAACGGAAGTTTGGTTATGCAGATCTTCTGGAGGAGATAGGTGTCCCGCGATTCCTGGTTGAGGATGAGACAGATGCTGATGGAGATCTTTCAACAGTACTTGTACGCTGTGCCGTGTTGCCATCACTTGTTGCGAGCCTGCTATGCACGTTGTGTAGGAAGCATACACTCTCCACCCCAGCTGTTGACCGCACCGCACCCTCGGCATGGTGTGTGGCCTCAAGACTTTCTGCACCAGTTGCGACAAGGTCATCAATGCAACTCTGTCATCAGACTGTATCGATGGGACTCAGGCGACGAATGTCCCATTTGTCGTGGTGAGATCAGCTGTGTCGGCAACGATGGACATGGGTGTCGGGTACACGGGACTTGTGTGAAATTTATTTTACAATGCCAATGACTCTTAACTTTGCCTTTTGATAGATTATACATTCAGTAATATGTATGCAAAGTTTCAATCATCTAGGTTGCTTTTCAGATGTTGAAATGTATGTGCCAATGTACATAAACTTTGAATACGATTTTCTCAGAAACATGTTTTCCCTCACACCTACTGCCTCCCGTGTCACTTATCTCTGCTATTGTTTGACAGAATTACTTGAAACTTTCTACAGTGTTTCTTGATAGTATGCTCTTGAAAACTATGTAGTAACTTTTTAGAAAACGTTATTTATATTTTATATAATGAACCATCAATGCAAAATTTCATGATGAAAAAATACATTCAGATGTAAAAAAAATAATGAAAACAAAAGTTTTTTGAAAACTTGGAAAGTCAACTGACTGTTTTCATTGGGGTTATGTGGAGTAACTACACACCAAATTTGAGTCCTCTAAATCCAATGGTTACTGATATAAGTCACACGCAACATTCAATCCAAGATGACGGCATACCGTGGGAAAATATGTATGAAACTTTCTGAAAAAAATTCACAGCATTACTCTTATCTGGACTTGCAATCTATGAAAGTTTCAGCTCTGTAGGTTCAGTGATAACGAAATAAGAAAATAAAATGCGTTTAGACCCAAGCGACGCCTTAATATACTCAAGTTTGTGACTTATTTTAAATGTGACTTTTTTCTGTTGATTATAAGTTTTTACATAATGATAGTAATAGCAGATACCCTATGACTTTAATTACCATGTAACAATATGGGCTGTAGACACTTAATGTAATATTTTTTATTCTTGTGGACGTGCAACTTGTGTGATAATAGTAGACATTTAATGTATTAATGTATTTAAGTTGGTGAATGATTTTGCATGAAATTCATTAAACAAATTCCTGGGAAATTCTCCCCTTTTCCCAGGGAGTCTTCGTCATG
>BSQZ01000030.1:6192500-6202500 GCA_033239005.1 Lamellibrachia satsuma
ACACATTCCTCTACTTGGGCCACACAGTCATCATGGTCTACTTGTTCTTCATGCTGTCTGGTAAGTCTTGTCAGTGTCCACTAATTAGTGCACACTACACATTCCTCTACTTGGTCTACACAGTCATCATGGTCTACTTGTTCTTCCTGCTGTCTGGTAAGTCTTGTCAGTGTCAACTAATTAGTACACAATACACATTCCTCTACTTGGGCCACACAGTCATCATGGTCTACTTGTTCTTCCTGCTGTCTAATTAGTGCACAATACACATTCCTCTACTTGGTCTACACAGTCATCATGGTCTACTTGTTCTTCCTGCTGTCTGGTAAGTCATGTCAGTGTCCACTAATTAGTGCACAATACACATTCCTCTACTTGGCCTACACAGTCATCATGGTCTACTTGTTCTTCCTGCTGTCTGGTAAGTCTTGTCAGTGTCAACTAATTAGTGCACAATACACATTCCTCTACTTGGTCTACACAGTCATCATGGTCTACTTGTTCTTCCTGCTGTCTGGTAAGTCTTGTCAGTGTCAACTAATTAGTGCACAATACACATTCCTCTACTTGGGCCACACAGTCATCATGGTCTACTTGTTCTTCCTGCTGTCTGGTAAGTCTTGTCAGTGTCAACTAATTAGTGCACAATACACATTCCTCTACTTGGTCTACACAGTCATCATGGTCTACTTGTTCTTCCTGCTGTCTGGTATGTCTTGTCAGTGTCCACTAATTAGTGCACAATACACATTCCTCTACTTGGACCACACAGTCATCATGGTCTACTTGTTCTTCCTGCTGTCTGGTAAGTCTTGTCAGTGTCAACTAATTAGTGCACAATACACATTCCTCTACTTGGTCTACACAGTCATCATGGTCTACTTGTTCTTCCTGCTGTCTGGTAAGTCTTGTCAGTGTCCACTAATTAGTGCACAATACACATTCCTCTACTTGGTCTACACAGTCATCATGGTCTACTTGTTCTTCCTGCTGTCTGGTAAGTCTTGTCAGTGTCCACTAATTAGTGCACAATACACATTCCTCTACTTGGTCTACACAGTCATCATGGTCTACTTGTTCTTCCTGCTGTCTGGTAAGTCTTGTCAGTGTCAACTAATTAGTGCACAATACACATTCCTCTACTTGGTCTACACAGACATCATGGTCTACTTGTTCTTCCTGCTGTCTGGTATGTCTTGTCAGTGTCCACTAATTAGTGCACAATACACATTCCTCTACTTGGACCACACAGTCATCATGGTCTACTTGTTCTTCCTGCTGTCTGGTAAGTCTTGTCAGTGTCAACTAATTAGTGCACAATACACATTCCTCTACTTGGTCTACACAGACATCGTGGTCTACTTGTTCTTCCTGCTGTCTGGTATGTCTTGTCAGTGTCCACTAATTAGTGCACAATACACATTCCTCTACTTGGACCACACAGTCATCGTGGTCTACTTGTTCTTCCTGCTGTCTGGTAAGTCTTGTCAGTGTCAACTAATTAGTGCACAATACACATTCCTCTACTTGGTCTACACAGTCATCATGGTCTACTTGTTCTTCCTGCTGTCTGGTAAGTCTTGTCAGTGTCCACTAATTAGTGCACAATACACATTCCTCTACTTGGTCTACACAGTCATCATGGTCTACTTGTTCTTCCTGCTGTCTGGTAAGTCTTGTCAGTGTCCACTAATTAGTGCACAATACACATTCCTCTACTTGGTCTACACAGTCATCATGGTCTACTTGTTCTTCCTGCTGTCTGGTAAGTCTTGTCAGTGTCAACTAATTAGTGCACAATACACATTCCTCTACTTGGTCTACACAGTCATCATGGTCTACTTGTTCTTCCTGCTGTCTGGTAAGTCTTGTCAGTGTCAACTAATTAGTACACAATACACATTCCTCTACTTGGCCTACACAGTCATCATGGTCTACTTGTTCTTCCTGCTGTCTGGTAAGTCTTGTCAGTGTCCACTAATTAGTACACAATACACATTCCTCTACTTGGTCTACACAGTCATCATGGTCTACTTGTTCTTCCTGCTGTCTGGTAAGTCTTGTTAGTGTCCACTAATTAGTACACAATACACATTCCTCTACTTGGTCTACACAGTCATCATGGTCTACTTGTTCTTCCTGCTGTCTGGTAAGTCTTGTTAGTGTCCACTAATTAGTACACAATACACATTCCTCTACTTGGTCTACACAGTCATCATGGTCTACTTGTTCTTCCTGCTGTCTGGTAAGTCTTGTTAGTGTCCACTAATTAGTACACAATACACATTCCTCTACTTGGTCTACACAGTCATCATGGTCTACTTGTTCTTCCTGCTGTCTGGTAAGTGTTGTTAGTGTCCACTAATTAGTACACAATACACATTCCTCTACTTGGTCTACACAGTCATCATGGTCTACTTGTTCTTCCTGCTGTCTGGTAAGTCTTGTTAGTGTCCACTAATTAGTACACAATACACATTCCTCTACTTGGTCTACACAGTCATCATGGTCTACTTGTTCTTCCTGCTGTCTGGTAAGTCTTGTTAGTGTCCACTAATTAGTACACAATACACATTCCTCTACTTGGTCTACACAGTCATCATGGTCTACTTGTTCTTCCTGCTGTCTGGTAAGTCTTGTTAGTGTCCACTAATTAGTACACAATACACATTCCTCTACTTGGTCTACACAGTCATCATGGTCTACTTGTTCTTCCTGCTGTCTGGTAAGTCTTGTTAGTGTCCACTAATTAGTACACAATACACATTCCTCTACTTGGTCTACACAGTCATCATGGTCTACTTGTTCTTCCTGCTGTCTGGTAAGTCTTGTCAGTGTCAACTAATTAGTACACAATACACATTCCTCTACTTGGCCTACACAGTCATCATGGTCTACTTGTTCTTCCTGCTGTCTGGTAAGTCTTGTCAGTGTCCACTAATTAGTACACAATACACATTCCTCTACTTGGCCTACACAGTCATCATGGTCTACTTGTTCTTCCTGCTGTCTGGTAAGTCTTGTTAGTGTCCACTAATTAGTACACAATACACATTCCTCTACTTGGTCTACACAGTCATCATGGTCTACTTGTTCTTCCTGCTGTCTGGTAAGTCTTGTTAGTGTCCACTAATTAGTACACAATACACATTCCTCTACTTGGTCTACACAGTCATCATGGTCTACTTGTTCTTCCTGCTGTCTGGTAAGTCTTGTCAGTGTCAACTAATTAGTACACAATACACATTCCTCTACTTGGTCTACACAGTCATCATGGTCTACTTGTTCTTCCTGCTGTCTGGTAAGTCTTGTCAGTGTCAACTAATTAGTACACAATACACATTCCTCTACTTGGTCTACACAGTCATCATGGTCTACTTGTTCTTCCTGCTGTCTGGTAAGTCTTGTTAGTGTCCACTAATTAGTACACAATACACATTCCTCTACTTGGTCTACACAGTCATCATGGTCTACTTGTTCTTCCTGCTGTCTGGTAAGTCTTGTTAGTGTCCACTAATTAGTACACAATACACATTCCTCTACTTGGTCTACACAGTCATCATGGTCTACTTGTTCTTCCTGCTGTCTGGTAAGTCTTGTTAGTGTCCACTAATTAGTACACAATACACATTCCTCTACTTGGTCTACACAGTCATCATGGTCTACTTGTTCTTCTTGCTGTCTGGTAAGTCTTGTCAGTGTCAACTAATTAGTACACAATACACATTCCTCTACTTGGTCTACACAGTCATCATGGTCTACTTGTTCTTCCTGCTGTCTGGTAAGTCTTGTCAGTGTCCACTAATTAGTACACAATACACATTCCTCTACTTGGTCTACACAGTCATCATGGTCTACTTGTTCTTCCTGCTGTCTGGTAAGTCTTGTTAGTGTCCACTAATTAGTACACAATACACATTCCTCTACTTGGTCCACACAGTCATCATGGTCTACTTGTTCTTCCTGCTGTCTGGTAAGTCTTGTCAGTGTCCACTAATTAGTGCACAACACACATTCCTCTACTTGGTCCACACAGTCATCATGGTCTACTTGTTCTTCCTGCTGTTTGGTAAGTCTTGTCAGTGTCCACTAATTAGTGCACAACACACATTCCTCTACTTGGTCTACACAGTCATCATGGTCTACTTGTTCTTCCTGCTGTCTGGTAAGTCTTGTCAGTGTCCACTAATTAGTGCACAACACACATTCCTCTACTTGGTCTACACAGTCATCATGGTCTACTTGTTCTTCCTGCTGTCTGGTAAGTCTTGTCAGTGTCCACTAATTAGTGCACAATACACATTCCTCTACTTGGTCTACACAGTCATCATGGTCTACTTGTTCTTCCTGCTGTCTGGTAAGTCTTGTCAGTGTCAACTTATTAGTGCACAATACACATTCCTCTACTTGGTCTACACAGTCATCATGGTCTACTTGTTCTTCCTGCTGTCTGGTAAGTCTTGTCAGTGTCAACTAATTAGTGCACAATACACATTCCTCTACTTGGGCCACACAGTCATCATGGTCTACTTGTTCTTCCTGCTGTCTGGTAAGTCTTGTCAGTGTCAACTAATTAGTACACAATACACATTCCTCTACTTGGTCCACACAGTCATCATGGTCTACTTGTTCTTCCTGCTGTCTGGTAAATCTTGTCAGTGTCAACTAATTAGTGCACAATACACATTCCTCTACTTGGGCCACACAGTCATCATGGTCTACTTGTTCTTCCTGCTGTCTGGTAAGTCTTGTCAGTGTCCACTAATTAGTACACAATACACATTCCTCTACTTGGCCTACACAGTCATCATGGTCTACTTGTTCTTCCTGCTGTCTGGTAAGTCTTGTCAGTGTCAACTAATTAGTGCACAATACACATTCCTCTACTTGGCCTACACAGTCATCATGGTCTACTTGTTCTTCATGCTGTCTGGTAAGTCTTATCAGTGTCCACTAATTAGTGCACAATACACATTCCTCTACTTGGTCTACACAGTCATCATGGTCTACTTGTTCTTCCTGCTGTCTGGTAAGTCTTGTTAGTGTCAACTTATTAGTCCTTACACAATACAACATTTATATACATATAGTGTATTATCTGCATATTGAAAGCTAACCGAGTTACCCCACATTGCACAGAGAGAAAGGCAGTCAAGTCTTTTCTGGTTAAAATCTATATGCTATAATGTTACTATAATGTAACTAACAGGGACACAGACAAACTGTAATAACTTAAAAAATATTAAAAATTTCTACATACATACAGTAACAAATTTGTATGTGTCATTATTATCTAAAATTAATTCCACCATTGCAACTTCTGCTACAGCTTTTTTAAATGTTCGCTTTCTCCCAACTCTCAGTGTAACTTTTAAGCTTTCTCCCAACTCTCACGTGTCACTCTTAAGCTTTCTCCCAACTCTCACGTGTCACTCTTAAGCTTTCTCCCAACTCTCACGTGTCACTCTTAAGCTTTCTCCCAACTCTCATGTGTCACTCTTAAGCTTTCTCCCAACTCTCACATGTCACTCTTAAGCTTGTAACTATGAGTTTCTGTTTCAGGGACAATTGGATACTTTGCATGCTTTTGGTTCGTCACTCGTATCTACAGTGTTGTCAAGGTCGATTGAGTCATACAGCGTCATCAAGGTCGACCACGTCGCCATCATGATATTGTTGTCTGCACATGTCGGCGGCAGGATTTAGTTGTGTTTACTGTGCTGACTTTGGGGGTATTTACGGGGTTGCTTGCTGGGGTATGTGGCTGCACCGGGGCGACTACGTCTTGTTTGTTATCTTCTGTTTGTGGTTTGTTGGTAAGATTGACACTATAGACACCAGCTGTATTGTCACACGTTGGTTTACAGTTACGTATTCTTAGCTGTCGGCTTAGGATCACCTTCTGTTGGGAATTATTTGTACAGTAAAATAGATTTGTATGATATCATGTGCACTGCACTCATTGCACCCACTGCACTCACTGCACCCACTGCACTCACTGCACCCACTGCACACTGGCTTCAACTTCCTGGCATGTGGCAGGGTTTTTCTAGGGTTTTTCACCTTTCTATTCAGCCGAGGGGCTGAAAGAAACGAGCCTCTTGCCAGGTGGTTGACCTATTTCCCCTTCGTATTTGACCTACTGTTGGCCCGTATGTCTTATACTTTCAATCTCAATGCTAGAAATAGCCAAAACTGCCAGACACAGCCTATATGGGCAAGTATGAATATATTCCTTGTAGATTTGGAAACATCATTCCAGGAATGAGGAAATGAGGTGAAGTTGTTGAATGCTGTGTGCGCCAAATGACAACTGTGTAAACTTTTATTTTATTCATTTCAGCCGTACCAAAAGTTGGGTCGTCTTCTCGCTATGTAAATGTGTTTACGTTGTACTAAAGTTTCCACTTTTTGTGGATGTATTAATTGCATGCTGTGTTAGTGTTCTCAAACACGAGGCTTAAGTAATGTCATGTGATTACAACCATATTTGTCACTATGTGTCACACATTGTGATCGGGATATAGAATGTGGTGTATAGAAACGTTTGATGATAATATAACAATAATATAATAATAATATTAATTTTTCAGAAATCGAATAATAAAAACTAATGTCATGGTTTCATATCCAAGTCAGGACTAGTTCAGTTTGAGAGGTTGGATGTTACATGGGGGCCCATGGACGTTACATGGAGGTTCATGGACGTTACATGGGGGTCCGTGGACGTTACATGGGCAAACGTGGACATTACATGGGGGCCCATGGATGTTACATGGGGGTCCATGGACGTTACATGGGTGTCCGTGGATGTTACATGGGGGTCCGTGGACGTTACATGGGGGCCCGTGGACGTTACATGGGGGTCCATGGACGTTACATGGGTGTCCGTGGACGTTACATGGGGGTCCGTGGATGTTACATGGGGGTCCGTGGATGTTACATGGGTGTCCGTGGATGTTACATGGGGGTCCGTGGACGTTACATGGGGGTCCGTGGACGTTACATGGGGGTCCGTGGACGTTACATGGGGGTCCATGGACGTTACATGGGTGTCCGTGGATGTTACATGGGGGTCCGTGGATGTTACATGGGGGTCCGTGGACGTTACATGGGGGTCCGTGGACATTACATGGGGGTCCGTGGACGTTACATGGGGGTCCGTGGACGTTACATGGGGGCCCGTGGATGTTACATGGGTGTCCATGGACGTTACATGGGGGTCTGTGGACATTACATGGGGGTCCGTGGACGTTACATGGGGGTCTGTGGACGTTACATGGGGTCCGTGGACATTACATGGGGGTCCATGGACGTTACATGGGGGTCCATGTCGAACACTTGACAGGTTTGGGAAGTATGTGTGTTGTTTTCGTCATTGACACTTGGTGGTTTGTGTCTGTCCCATCAGATTATCTGGATTATTTTTCTATTAAAATGTTGTTATCTGTTAGAGTGGGCAAAAAAAATGGGCTTGGTTTGTTCTTTAGACACCGACTGTTGTGAGGGCGACACTAGTGTGTCGACACTGTTGCTGTGGTTACAGCAGGTCTTTAGAGCTCGCGCTGACACTGTTTCAGTGTTCAGGAAAGGTTTGCACAGTCGTAGAAATAATACTATTGTCATGGCCTACCACAGCACTTGTATTTTGCCTGTTAAACTCATTCAGTGTGTTGCTGGCTCTGTAGATCTTGTGTGTGTCATTTATTAGTTGTTACACTGTAGGGCAAAAATATTAAAATTAGTCGACAACGTAGTTGCGCGGACCCTTGCCAGAACGCAACGTTATACAAGACTTGATTGCACGTTATTAAACAGCTACCAATATATATTCTTGTCTTCTGAGTCATGCTGCCCTCTCTGCAGTGGCCATCTGCTAACAGCTTTATTTGTGTATCCCACAATGCCTTTAGAGCTGTCTCCTCAATTCGATTATTTCACTCGTTTCTGTCTTGTTTCCTGACAAGTATCAACTGAGATATGCTAGTGCGTTTGTGTCAGTTTTGAAGAAATCCAACAAACTATTACACTAATGTTTGTTCGACTGAACAAAAAGTAATTTTACAGTGCCTCTGTAAACTATAAAAAGGCTGTACATACTTTTAAAAGTGCAACAGTTGGTCTCGTCTTTTGATGATATGTAGCAGAAGTATATATTTTGTTCAACCGACTCCGCATATCACTTTTCATTATTCACACGCTACAGATTTTAGCATCAACAAAACTGATTTGTGGTGTGCTAAATCAGTTGAGGAGCCAGCTCTGTAGTATGTATGTCAATAAATCAGTTGAGGAGCCAGCTCTGTAGTATGTATGTCGATAAATCAGTTGAGGAGCCAGCTCTGTAGTATATATGTCAATAATTTTTTATTACTGTGAATACTATATGCAAAAATGTTACAAATAGTAAACATTGTAGTAGGAGTATTTGCCTGTGAGTATATTTTCCTGTGGGATGTTGTGGTGTGACTGGGTTGATTGGCGGAGATTTGTGGTAGGGTGGAAAATGTGCCGAGTTTGTGTTAGCTTTCTTGTTTGTTCCGTGCACGTCACTGACATCTACTGTGGACTGTACATAATAGTGCGTTGTATAAATACAAGATGTCATTTAATACTTGTGTGTCTTTGTTATTTTCGGTGCTGGTTTAGTTCCTTAAAAATTATGAATTGATGACAGATATAAAAACAATTTTGTAGTAACAATATTTAATGTGTTGATCATGGTGTGCATGTGCACGTGCACGTGCGCATTAATCCATGTTCACTAATATATATATATATAATTATATAAGCTTATAAATTATGTCAACTGTACACATGTAGGATTATAAAATATATATTTAAGAAATTTTAGGCCAAACTGGTTGATTCCATTTTATGATATACATTGTTTCTCTGATTCAACAGTGTAGAGTTCTTGCTCAAATGTTCCTCATATTTTTTCCAGTGTCGCGTATACACGCACGCACGCACGCACGCACACACATATGCACTGTGTAATATATATTACACCAGCGATAATTTACTTTCAGTCTGGCCCAAACATGATATTTTGTTAATAAAAAGATTCTTCCTGATATCCAATCTACACTGATCCTTTACTAATGTTACCTCATGTCCTCTAGTTCTATTATCTTCCTTGAATGAAAACAATATTTCTATAAATATTTTCATAAACAATATATTCAATATCTTAAAAACTTTAATTTGATCTCCCCTTAACCTCCTGTTCTCTAGAGTTGTTAAACCACATTCTTTCAGTCGTTCTTCATAACTAAGGTCCCTCAATTCTGGAATCATTTTAGTTGCTCTCCTCTGTATTCTTTCAAGTAGATCTATATCCATCTTACGATATGGTCTCCAAGCTTGTATACAGTAAATGAGGTCTAACTATTGCTTTATACAGGTATGGTTAGCTTTTTCCCTTGTATGTTATATTTCTCCTAATCAACCCAAGAATTTTATTACCCTTTGAAGCTGCAATACCACATTGCTCTGAAACCTTCATATCAAAACTTATTGTCACTCCCTAAGTCCTTTTCATTTACAGTAGTACCTAGAACAGTATCTCCCACTTTATAGTTTACACCCTAGTTCCTGTGTCTTGTGTGTAGGCATTTACATTTCTCCAAATTTAACATCTGCCATTTCTCAGACCATTTAACTAATTTGTCTAGATTGTTTTGTAAATGTTTATCACCATAATTGTTAACCTTTCTAAATACTTGTGTCATCCGCAACTTTCAGTACGTTGCTTGTTATATTATCGTTCAAGTCATTGATATATGTATGTATATATATATATATATATATATATATATATATATATATATATATATATATATATATATATATATATATATATATATATATATATATATATCCTTGTGGTACCCCACTCCAAACTGATTTCCAGTTTGAAACCTCCCCATCTACTACAACACGCTGTCTTCTGTCAGTCAGCCATTGTTTTATCCAGTCAATTATGCCAACCCCGATA
>BSQZ01000030.1:6207500-6260000 GCA_033239005.1 Lamellibrachia satsuma
TGTGCATAACATGTGAGTGTGCATAACAAGTGAGTGTGCATAACAAGTGAGTGTGCATAACATGTGAGTGTGCATAACAAGTGAGTGTGCATAACAAGTGAGTGTGCATAACAAGTGAGTGTGCATAACATGTGAGTGTGCATAACAAGTGAGTGTGCATAACAAGTGAGTGTGCATAACAAGTGAGTGTGCATAACAAGTGAGTGTGCATAACAAGTGAGTGTGCATAACAAGTGAGTGTGCATAACAAGTGAGTGTGCATAACAAGTGAGTGTGCATAACAAGTGAGTGTGCATAACAAGTGAGTGTGCATAACAAGTGAGTGTGCATAACAAGTGAGTGTGCATAACACGTGAGTGTGCATAACAAGTGAGTGTGCATAACAAGTGAGTGTGCATAACAAGCTAATAATATTATGTTAAATTGTTATGTGGAAATTGTCCGATTCCTGAATAACACGCATAATGTGACTTAACTCGCATGAAATGGTAAATTATATTAGCAACTTTGAGGTGGGCATTAAGGTAAATTGTACGATGTGCGTTAAGTGCTGATAACAGCTCAATTGTTGTGTAGAGATTGTCAGATTGACATGACATGGTAAGTTGTGAATATATTAGCAACTTTGACTCAGAAGATGACTATTAATAAATTAATGTTTTAATTGAAAATGTTAAAATGAAACTAAAATAAAATGTTATGTAACATTACTCATGATTTTGTTAAATTATAGACATCATTCATGCATAGAAAGAACAACTTTCTATGCATGAATGATGTCTATAATTTCTCTGTTCAATAGGCCATATAATTAGCAATATCATACATAAATTTATAAGAGAGATCAGATATTTACAGTTTCTGACATCAGAAACCTACAAGAAAGTAGTTTCTGACATTGTCTCATCAGGAATACCTTTCTGACTGTCAGAAACCTACAAGAAAGTAGTTTCTGACATTGTCTCATCAGGAATACCTTTCTGACTGTCAGAAACCAAACTCTGAAATAAAGTATAACAACACAATCTCCTTTTTAATAGATTCTTTGTTTTATTTATTCATCTAGTTCCACATTAACCCAAAATTGTTGCTTTAATATTTATATTGGAATTATTGGTTGGATTATTGGATGGTTGTGGACAGTGTTTAAATGGTAAGTGACCGTGATCTTACCTTACAGTTCCTCATTTCCATTCTCCACTGTGCACGTTATATAAGTATTGTTTACGTGATCGTATAAAACAACAAATGGATTTTTTATTATTTAAAACCAAATGACAACTAACTGCAAAAATATAGAACGTAGTCCCCAACTTTTAATTAAATTAAAGGCATGTGAAATTAATTTTAAATGGCACTTTTGTGGAGTGAATCGCCCAGTATATGGAAAAAGTGTTAAAAAACATGCCCCTTGAACCGCAACCATATACATAATTGTATACCAGACAAATATATCGGAACTTTCCCCGACTTCCACTCTGCATACAGAAATGGTAAGAAACAAAGCAGTGAGGGTGTTAGAATGTCAACAAAGGTCATGACATCCACAGCTGATGCAGTTTCATATTCTACATGACTCAGACAGGTGTACACAGGTATGGTTTAGGGTGATTCCACCAATCTTCACCAGGTGTACACAGGCATGGTTTAGGGTGATTCCACCAATCTTCGCCAGGTGTACACAGGTATGGTTTAGGGTGATTCCACCAATCTTCACCAGGTGTACACAGGTATGGTTTAGGGTGATTCCGCCAATCTTCGCCAGGTGTACACAGGTATGGTTTAGGGTGATTCCACCAATCTTCGCCAGGTGTACACAGGTATGGTTTAGGGTGATTCCGCCAATCTTCGCCAGGTGTACACAGGTATGGTTTAGGGTGATTCCACCAATCTTTGCCAGGTGTACACAGGTATGGTTTAGGGTGATTCCACCAATCTTCGCCAGGTGTACACAGGTATGGTTTAGGGTGATTCCACCAATCTTCACCAGGTGTACACAGGTATGGTTTAGGGTGATTCCACCAATCTTCGCCAGGTGTACACAGGTATGGTTTAGGGTGATTCCACCAATCTTCGCCAGGTGTACACAGGTATGGTTTAGGGTGATTCCACCAATCTTCGCCAGGTGTACACTGTAAGGTACACTTGTGAAAGATGATCAATGTAATTTAAAAAAAAACACTACCATTGTGTAATTTGCAGATGACTCACGGACACTTCTGTCTATTATGCACGGTCATGCCTTTATTCAGATGACTCACGGACACTTCTGTCTATTATGCACAGTCATGCCTTTATTCAGATGACTCACGGACACTTCTGTCTATTATGCACAGTCATGCCTTTATTCAGATGACTCACGGACACTTCTGTCTATTATGCACAGTCATGCCTTTATTCAGATGACTCACAGACACTTCTGTCTATTATGCACAGTCATGCCTTTATTCAGATGACTCACAGACACTTCTGTCTATTATGCACAGTCATGCCTTTATTCAGATGACTCACGGACACTTCTGTCTATTATGCACAGTCATGCCTTTATTCAGATGACTCACGGACACTTCTGTCTATTATGCACAGTCATGCCTTTATTCAGGAAATCATCTAATGCAGTGGTAAGTCATCTAGTGTAATATTGTACACAGATGATCAGTTGGTTGACATGACGCATGCACAGTGTTTGTCAGCACCAGAAAAGTGTTTTAGGAATAGACATTTAACGTTGGCACTTATCACACCTGATTATCACGTGACCATAACCTCACTTGTGTTTCAGATACCTGCTGGTACAAGTAATGTGGACAGATAGTCGCTGAGACGACACATCTGCAGACAATCATGAAGTTAAAGACACGCCTTCAAAAAGAACCTAAACATATCCTTTTTCAGGTGCTTACACCAGAAATATTTTGCAAAAGCTTTTTGGATGACCATAAACACCCAAATCAACATTTAAAATGTTTCTACATGAACCAAAAGTCCAAAGCCATGTTGACTGTAATTATGTTGCATAATGAAACCAGCATCTGTCTTATCACCATTCATAACAATCTGCCTTGTGTACTGTCTGTAGATTCAACAATAGTATAGATCGTGGTGACACGCCTGGCAGACGTGGTGAAAATGTAATTGATATTTTCAGTTACTTTTTCAGTTACATCATGTTACTTTTTAACTCAGATATTCGCTAAAATATAATATGTTGCATATATCATATTCAGGGCCATATTTCTATTGCATTATGTACTATAATATGCTGACATTACATAAAGCTGCACTAAAATAGATGGTTTCTTGTATTGAGTACGTCTGTGGTAGCTCTGTTCATATTTTATTTCGATAAGGAATTGATAATCGGAATTGGTATTGAACTGGAATTCGTATTTTTGAGGTGTAAGCTGTGTAATTAAAATAAGTATTTATAATTGGTGTGTAATTGAAATTGATTTAATTTAATTGGCTCCTATTCTGATGCCTTTTGTGCTAGTTTATAAATATATTACTAAGCCAAAGGAAGCATACTTAATTACTTACCTAATTACTTTACTGCAGTTATGAACAAAGTTCAGTAAAACGTTGCACATTTGAGAACATCTGGACACTTACTAGAAATGTAGACATTTCTTGACCACTGGACACATAGTGAACTGGTGAGCTGTGTCGGCTGGACCAGCCCCGACGAGGTATACACGAGCAGTGATGACCACCAGATCCTGAGATGGAACCTGCTCAACGATGACGACAACAAGGTCCTTACCAAGCTCTCTGATGACACTTACCCCACCGACATGCACTGGTACCCCCGGCTGGGGGGCGGCGGGGCGGGGGGCATCGCAAAGAAACACTCGTCCTCAGACATGTTTGTCCTTGGCACAACAGACGGTAAGTTCACGTTGTCGTACACTGTCATGTTTGTCACCACAGACAGTAAGTTCATGTTGTCGTACACTGTCACGTTTGTCACCACAGACAGTTAGTTCATGTTGTTGTACACTGTCACGTTTGTCACCACAGACAGTTAGTTCGTGTTGTCGTACACTGTCACGTTTGTCACCACAGACAGTTAGTTCGTGTTGTCGTACACTGTCACGTTTGTCACCACAGACAGTTAGTTCATGCTGTCGTACACTGTCACGTTTGTCACCACAGACAGTTAGTTCATGCTGTCGTACACTGTCACGTTTGTCACCACAGACAGTTAGTTCATGCTGTCGTACACTGTCACGTTTGTCACCACAGACAGTTAGTTCATGTTGTCGTACACTGTCACGTTTGTCACCACAGACAGTTCATGTTGTCAATAACTGTCACATACAGGGCTGGGTCCAATTATGTAATTGTAATTGATTACAGCAAAATTGTGTAATTGTAATTATGGTTTCGAAATTTTGCTGTAATTGTAATTGTTATATTTTGTATAATTGAAAATTTATTTCAATTATAATCAATTGCAGTACGTTTTATTTCGCAAACTACCTGAACGAACTGTCACTAAAAATATAAGTTAAGTATCACGTGAGTTGAAAATCAAGACTAATAATAACACCTGCTTATAGATTTATATTTCAGTTACAGTATTCACTCTCTGGTGGGTACTGGTCCTTGGTGCTAGTGGTGGGTAGCCTTAGCAATTAGCCTTTTAGTAAGTTGGTAATAGCCAGGAAGCAATAAACAATGCACAGACAAAGGCTAAGCTGGTATTCCTGGAGACAGGTCAGGTGGCAAGGACCGTTTATATGGCCTCTCTCCCCATTCCCAACACAAAGCAAAGGGCAGACCTTATTAAGAATGTCAGCTTAGAGCAGGAGCTACAACCTCAAAGTAAACACATCATACCCTATTATTAGTATTTTCCAAAGGAAAATGTAAGAAATGCACACAGATAAATGTATATAAAACTAGAAAGGATGCTTAGAGAAGAACTACAAATAAATATTGTATGATGGCCTGTGGGATTTTGTCCAATTTTCACATTTTTGTATTTTGTCCTGTGGTGTTTTGTTCACTTTCATATTTTGTGATTATGTCTGTAAGGAATATGTCCTGTAGGATTATGTCTGTAAGGAATATGTCCTGTAGGATTATGTCTGGATGCTGCATTGTATTTTGATATAACGAAAATATGCTTTAAACTGCTATCTTTTTATTTAGTATAATTCAAAGTCACAATTCAACAAAATGTACAAACATGTAATTGATATAATTTTGTGTAATTGGACCCAGCCCTGGTCACATACATGTTTATGTTCCTGTGGTGAATGCACAATAAAATGTGCACATTTAGTGGTGGTGAATGCACAATAAATGTGCACATTTGGTGGTAGTAAATGCATAGTAATTGAAGACATAAAAATCATTCAAAACTTTGCTGTATAAAATGGTAGAAAATGGATATTGCCTGAAATAGCTGCAGCCTACTGGAGCTGTTTCAGGCAACAAATTTACTAGGGAAAAAACCACCTGAAAATGTGGTTGTTTAGAAATTTTTTAAGAAACAAAAACCTGCGAGTATTTGGTTTAATGCATGAGAACATGCTTTTGTTAAAAGCGTTGTCATAACTAACTTAGATCAGACCAGATCTGACATGTGTATACAGCTACTCTGTGTCCATGTAATACAGTGGTCACTGCCTTTGGCAGACCCTCTGACCAGCGGACATCTGCTATGTACGGACAGTTTCTCAATGCACGGACTGATTTACAACTTAAACGTCCCTGTAATGAGTGGACACCTGTTAAACGTCCCTGTAATGAGTGGACACCTGTTAAACGTCCCTGTAATGAGTGGACACCTGTTAAACGTCCCTGTAATGAGTGGACACCTGTTAAACGCGGACATTGAACACGTTTTTGGTTTTCTTTCCCTGCTAAGGCAGACAACAGTCTAATTTCACAATATTTTCTTGATTTATTTTCAAAATGGGGGACAAACAGTGCACGCAGGAAAATTGATAAATGAATGTTTTAATTGAAAATGTTAAAATGAAACTAAAATGCCGAGACTATCTGCAAGATCATCTCAGATTTTTAAAATACAACTGCACAGTTTCGATTAGACATTTTGAAATGATTTACGTGTTTTCCATCATCACGAGAATGGCTATTTCGCCAAAGAGGAAAATGAGTCTTGGACAGCATGTCGACATACTGAAGAGATTAGACACTGGACAGTGATGTTGAGCTGTTGCGTTAGCGTGCAGTTGTTAGAAGTCCCAGAACGTTTCATGTTCCCTCCATGACTGTTGTGTGACACGGTCTCATGGAACCTTTGTGTCCATTATGTGACATGTGATGTTTTGGTGGTGGCGTGTCCTGATGAGGGGACACCTGCCATGTAGGGACACTTTTGCTTGGATACAGGTGTGTCCACTGTAGGCAGGGACTACTTTACAGCATTATATTTATATGTGTAAACATCAGAAGTATTCCCCCAAGCACTGAAGCCCTACCTGTCTATACAGAGCTTCTCTCTGTCCATGTCAGGCTGGAATGTAGCATCATGGAACATGTACAGAACTCAGTTGCAATGCTAAATGACGTCCTGCTGTGTCTTTCAGGTAAATTCCTGTTGATTTCTCGCACTGGTCGCATTGAGAAGAGTGTGGAGGCGCACCGTGGAGCCGTGTTGGCCACTAGGTGGAGTTACACAGGCACCGATCTTCTGACAGGTTAGTGGCCTTTTTATCCATCAGTTCTATGTCTACAGATTCCACAGATTCTAAATAATCTGTCCAGTTTAAGGATTCTAAGAGGTATTCCAGGTGTCCTATATACTCCACAACAGTATTTCAGGTGTCCTATATATTCCACAGCAGTATTCCAGGTGTCCAATATACTCTACAGTAGTATATCAGATGTCCTATATATTCTACAGCAGTATTCCAAGTGTTCCATGTACACTACAGCAGAATTCCAGGTGTTCCATGTACACTACAGCAGAATTCCAGGTGTTCCATGTACACTACAGCAGAATTCCAGGTGTTCCATGTACACTACAGCAGAATTCCAGGGGTCCTATATACTCTGCAGTAGTACAATACAGTACAGCAGCCTATTAAATAACTGGTTGATAAAAATTTATGACTGATGAAACCTGATACCTCTCACAAGAAGACTATTAACGCAGTAGAATATACATATTGTTCTCCGCTAAATGTTACTTTTACAGCGGGAGGAGATGGTCAAGTGAAGGTGTGGTCTTGTATTGTCTCATGTTGTTGTCCACAGTGACAGCGGGAGAAGATGGTCAAGTGAAGGTGTGGTCTTGTATTGTCTCATGTTGTTGTCCACAGTGACAGCGGGAGAAGATGGTCAAGTGAAGGTGTGGTCTTGTGTTGTCTCATGTTGTTGTCCACAGTGACAGCGGGAGAAGATGGTCAAGTGAAGGTGTGGTCTTGTGTTGTCTCATGTTGTTGTCCACAGTGACAGCGGGAGAAGATGGTCAAGTGAAGTTGTGGTCTTGTATTGTCTCATGTTGTTGTCCACAGTGACAGCGGGAGAAGATGGTCAAGTGAAGGTGTGGTCTTGTATTGTCTCATGTTGTTGTCCATAGTGACAGCGGGAGAAGATGGTCAAGTGAAGGTGTGGTCTTGTGTTGTCTCATGTTGTTGTCCACAGTGACAGCGGGAGAAGATGGTCAAGTGAAGGTGTGGTCTTGTGTTGTCTCATGTTGTTGTCCACAGTGACAGCGGGAGAAGATGGTCAAGTGAAGGTGTGGTCTTGTGTTGTCTCATGTTGTTGTCAACAGTGACAGCGGGAGAAGATGGTCAAGTGAAGGTGTGGTCTTGTATTGTCTCATGTTGTTGTCCATAGTGACAGCGGGAGAAGATGGTCAAGTGAAGGTGTGGTCTTGTGTTGTCTCATGTTGTTGTCTATAGTGACAGCGGGAGAAGATGGTCAAAGTGAAGGTGTGGTCTTGTGTTGTCTCATGTTGTTGTCAACAGTGACAGCAGGAGAAGATGGTCAAGTGAAGGTGTGGTCTTGTATTGTCTCATGTTGTTGTCCACAGTGACAGCGGGAGAAGATGGTCAAGTGAAGGTGTGGTCTTGTGTTGTCTCATGTTGTTGTCCACAGTGACAGCGGGAGAAGATGGTCAAGTGAAGGTGTGGTCTTGTGTTGTCTCATGTTGTTGTCAACAGTGACAGCGGGAGAAGATGGTCAAGTGAAGGTGTGGTCTTGTGTTGTCTCATGTTGTTGTCCACAGTGACAGCGGGAGAAGATGGTCAAGTGAAGGTGTGGTCTTGTGTTGTCTCATGTTGTTGTCCATGTTGACAGCGGGAGAAGATGGTCAAGTGAAGGTGTGGTCTTGTGTTGTCTCATGTTGTTGTCCATGTTGACAGCGGGAGAAGATGGTCAAGTGAAGGTGTGGTCTTGTGTTGTCTCATGTTGTTGTCTATACTGACAGTGGGAGAAGATGGTCAAGTGAAGGTGTGGTCTTGTGTTGTCTCATGTTGTTGTCCAAAGTGACAGCGGGAGAAGATGGTCAAGTGAAGGTGTGGTCTTGTATTGTCTCATGTTGTTGTCCACAGTGACAGCGGGAGAAGATGGTCAAGTGAAGGTGTGGTCTTGTATTGTCTCATGTTGTTGTCCATGTTGACAGCGGGAGAAGATGGTCAAGTAAAGGTGTGGTCTTGTAGCGGAATGCTGCGGTCAACTCTGGCACAGAATGGTAGGTGGAGTGATATATTTATCTGGCTCAAGAAATTACAAATATTTAATGTTTATACTGTGAGTGTGTGCATGTGTCAGTACCTCAATTTTATTTTGATTTTGTATAGCATTGTAACAAAAATGGTCCTCAAATTTGGCTGAACAAAATGTGCAAACAACAAAATTACTATGGCGTAATCAAATCAAATTGACATAATTTGTGTTAAGATTGTAAGAACATATTTACTGGTAGAGATATTCAACGGCACATGATAAGATGTGGTGTGATGGTCAGATATAAACCCACCGTACTGAAGATGCAAAGACTGTTTACTAGTGAACTCTTGTGATTATTACTTGCCATCAGATGTCAAAGAGTATTTACTAGATTCATATTAATATTAATTTACGCTACTGTTACAACATTGCTGTTGTTACAACATTGCTATAGTTACAACATTGCTGTTGTTACAACATTGTTGTTGTTACAACATTGTTATTGTTACAACATTGCTATTGTTACAACATTGCTGTTGTTACAACATTGCTGTTGTTACAACATTGCTGTTGTTACAACATTGCTGTACTTCTCTTTATAGCATGCTTTACACATGTAACATGGCTTTCTATCTTGACAGCTACTCCAGTCTACTCCATCGCGTGGGGGCCGGAGTCTGACCAAGTACTCTATACTAGTGGACGTCAGCTGGTCATCAAGCCAATGCAGCCCAACGCCAAGGCCAACATGGTCAGTGCCCACAATGAGTTACTAATGATTATCTATGATTAGCTTGTACAGCTAGAACAGCTTCCCAGTCAAGCACGTGACAGGCACTGAGCAGGCGGTGTGCAGGCAATTTTTTAGACCCACCTACGTCCCGATTCGTGACCGTAGATTTTTAATGTTTGTAAAAAATGTGTCGTATACTGGTTGGTGTCGATTCGATTCATTATCACACTGCCTTAGCATGATACGATACTAGAGTCACTGTGAAGTGAAATACTTAGAAATGTTTAACCCTTCACATGTAATATGTTTAACCCTTCACATGTAATATGTTTAACCCTTCATGTGTAATATGTTTAACCCTTCACATGTAATATGTTTAACCCTTCATGTGTAATATGTTTAACCCTTCATGTGTAATATGTTTAACCCTTCAGACATAATATGTTTAACCCTTCATGTGTAATATGTTTAACCCTTCAGACATAATATGTTTAACCATTCATGTGTAATATGTTTAACCCTTCATGTGTAATATGTTTAACGCTTCAGACATAATATGTTTAACTCGTAAAAAGTACCTGCACTAAAAATATATTTTTACAGTTAATGAGACTCATCGATGCAAAGTTAACCCTCTAGTTACTTTTAGGTCTGTATCACATATCTAAGTTAACCCTCTAGTTACTTTTAGGTCTGCATCACATATTTAAGTTAACCCGCTAGTTACTTTTAGGTCTGCATCACATATCTAAGTTAACCCTCTGGTTACTTTTAGGTCTGTATCACATATCTAAGTTAACCCTCTAGTTACTTTTAGGTCTGTATCACATATCTATGTTAACCCTCTAGTTACTTTTAGGTCTGTATCACACATCTATGTTAACCCTCTAGTTACTTTTAGGTCTGTATCACATATCTAAGTTAACCCTCTAGTTACTTTTAGGTCTGTATCACACATCTATGTTAACCCTCTAGTTACTTTTAGGTCTGTATCACATATCTAAGTTAACCCTCTAGTTACTTTTAGGTCTGTATCACATATCTAAGTTAACCATCTAGTTACTTTTAGGTCTGTATCACATATCTAAGTTAACCCTCTAGTTACTTTTAGGTCTGTATCACACATCTAAGTTAACCCTCTAGTTACTTTTAGGTCTGTATCACATATCTAAGTTAACCATCTAGTTACTTTTAGGTCTGTATCACATATCTAAGTTAACCCTCTAGTTACTTTTAGGTCTGTATCACATATCTAAGGTAACCCTCTACTTACTTTTAGGTCTGTATCACACATCTATGTTAACCCTCTAGTTACTTTTAGGTCTGTATCACATATTTAAGTTAACCCTCTAGCTACTTTTAGGTCTGCATCACATATCTAAGTTAACCCTCTAGTTACTTTTAGGTGTGTATCACACATCTAAGTTAACCCTCTAGTTACTTTTAGGTGTGTATCACACATCTAAGTTAACCCTCTAGTTACTTTTAGGTCTGTATCACATATTTAAGTTAACCATCTAGTTACTTTTAGGTCTGTATCACATATCTAAGTTAACCCTCTAGTTACTTTTAGGTGTGTATCACACATCTGTGTTAACCCTCTAGTTACTTTTAGGTGTGTATCACACATCTGTGTTAACCCTCTAGTTACTTTTAGGTGTGTATCACACATCTGTGTTAACCCTCTAGTTACTTTTAGGTGTGTATCACACATCTGTGTTAACCCTCTAGTTACTTTTAGGTGTGTATCACACATCTAAGTTAACCTCTAGTTACTGTTAGGTCTGTATTACGTATCTGTGTACAATGTGTTGCAGTGGAAGGCCCATGAGGGGGTCATCCTGAAAGTTGCCTGGAATCCCGTCAACAACCTGCTTCTGTCAGCCGGGGAGGACTGCAAGTATAAGGTACTGTCTTGGCAGACACTCGTCTTATATATTTCTTGAGTTGTATATTTTGTGCAAATAAAAGTGGCTGATTGCTAAGTTTATTCTCTGTCTCAGTTACTTTGTAAGTTTATTCTCAGTCTCGGTTACTTTGTAAGTTTATTCTCTGTCTCGGTTACTTTGTAAGTATATTCTCTCTTCCACTAACTTTGTAGATTTATTCTTTGGCAATTTTGTAAACCCCATGTTGCATTAGTTCACTCAGCTGTATAAAAGAGTATCTGGCTGCAGACAGAGGTGGATGTGTGAATGAATAGTCTTCGCACAGTATTTGCATTTGAATGCTTCCCAGAAAAGGTCTGCCAGGGGGTGAAGTGTAAACAGGTCTGCCAGGGCGTGAAGTGTAAACCGGTCTGCCAGGGGGTGAAGTGTAAAGTGCCTTGAACAGTCCCAAGGACTGGATACCAATCTGTACAAGAACATACTTGTATGTGTCGCGCAGGTTTGGGACTGCTACAGTCTGTACAAGAACATACTTGTATGTGTCGCGCAGGTTTGGGACTGCTACAGTCTGTACAAGAACATACTTGTATGTGTCGCGCAGGTTTGGGACTGCTACAGTCTGTACAAGAACATACTTGTATGTGTCGCGCAGGTTTGGGACTGCTACAGTCTGTACAAGAACATACTTGTATGTGTCGCGCAGGTTTGGGACTGCTACAGTCTGTACAAGAACATACTTGTATGTGTCGCGCAGGTTTGGGACTGCTACAGTCTGTACAAGAACATACTTGTATGTGTCGCGCAGGTTTGGGACTGCTACAGTCTGTACAAGAACATACTTGTATGTGTCGCGCAGGTTTGGGACTGCTACAGTCTGTACAAGAACATACTTGTATGTGTCGCGCAGGTTTGGGACTGCTACAGTCTGTACAAGAACATACTTGTATGTGTCGCGCAGGTTTGGGACTGCTACAGTCTGTACAAGAACATACTTGTATGTGTCGCGCAGGTTTGGGACTGCTACAGTCTGTACAAGAACATACTTGTATGTGTCGCGCAGGTTTGGGACTGCTACAGTCAGTACAAGAACATACTTGTATGTGTCGCGCAGGTTTGGGACTGCTACAGTCTGTACAAGAACATACTTGTATGTGTCGCGCAGGTTTGGGACTGCTACAGTCTGTACAAGAACATACTTGTATGTGTCGCGCAGGTTTGGGACTGCTACAGTCTGTACAAGAACATACTTGTATGTGTCGCGCAGGTTTGGGACTGCTACAGTCTGTACAAGAACATACTTGTATGTGTCGCGCAGGTTTGGGACTGCTACAGTCTGTACAAGAACATACTTGTATGTGTCGCGCAGGTTTGGGACTGCTACAGTCTGTACAAGAACATACTTGTATGTGTCGTGCAGGTTTGGGACTGCTACAGTCGGCTGATGTACAGCAGTACCTTCCATGACTACCCCATCACCTCCCTCGCGTGGAGTCCTGACGGGGAGACCTTTGCTGTCGGCTCATTCAACACACTCCAGCTGTGCGACAAGAGTGGGGTATGTAGGACAACTGTTGCTGGGGTAATACTGTTCATTCAACACCCTCCAGCTGTGTGACAAGAGTGGGGTATGTAGAACAACTGTTGCTGGGGTAATACTGTTCATTCAACACCCTCCAGCTGTGTGACAAGAGTGGGGTATGTAGGACAACTGTTGCTGGGGTAATACTGTTCATTCAACACCCTCCAGCTGTGTGACAAGAGTGGGGTATGTAGAACAACTGTTGCTGGGGTAATACTGTTCATTCAACACCCTCCAGCTGTGTGACAAGAGTGGGGTATGTAGGACAACTGTTGCTGGGGTAATACTGGAGAATAGTGGGGTATGTAGGGCTACTATAGCTGGGGGTGAAACTGAGACTTTGTTTCAGTGGTCACATGCACTGGAGAAGAGTAGGGTATATAGGGCTACTATAGCTGGGGGTGAAACTGAGACATTGTTTCAGTGGTCACATGCGCTGGAGAAGAGTAGGGTATATAGGGCTACTATAGCTGGGGGTGAAACTGAGACTTTGTTTCAGTGGTCACATGCGCTGGAGAAGAGTAGGGTATATAGGGCAACTATAGCTGGGGGTGAAACTGAAGACTTTGTTTCAGTGGTCACATGCGCTGGAGAAGAGTAGGGTATATAGGGCTACTATAGCTGGGGGTGAAACTGAGACATTGTTTCAGTGGTCACATGCGCTGGAGAAGAGTAGGGTATATAGGGCTACTATAGCTGGGGGTGAAACTGAGACTTTGTTTCAGTGGTCACATGCGCTGGAGAAGAGTAGGGTATATAGGGCTACTATAGCTGGGGGTGAAACTGAGACTTTGTTTCAGTGGTCACATGCGCTGGAGAAGAGTAGGGTATATAGGGCTACTATAGCTGGGGGTGAAACTGAGACTTTGTTTCAGTGGTCACATGCGCTGGAGAAGCCAAACACGGGCAGTGTGTTCAACATCGCGTGGTCAAGTGACGGAACTCAGATAGCAGGAGCCTGTGGCAATGGACAGGTCATCTTCGCTCATGTCATTGACAGGTAGGATACTAGAACACAGATAGCAGAGTGCCCACTTCACAGTGAAGCCTCCTTTACCCACTTCCCAGTGAAGCCTCCATTACCCACTTCCCAGTGAAGCCTCCATTACCCTCTTCACAGTGAAGCCCCCTTTCCCTCTTCCCAATGAAGCCCCCTTTACCCTCTTCCCAATGAAGCCCCCTTTCCCTCTTCCCAATGAAGCCCCCTTTCCCTCTTCACAGTGAAGCCTCCTTTACCCTCTTCACAGTGAAGCCCCCTTTACCCTCTTCACAGTGAAGCCCCCTTTCCCTCTTCCCAATGAAGCCCCCTTTACCCTCTTCCCATCTGAAGCCCCCTTTCCCTCTTCCCCATGAAGCCCCCTTTCCCTCTTCACAGTGAAGCCTCCTTTACCCTCTTCACAGTGAAGCCCCCTTTACCCTCTTCACAGTGAAGCCCCCTTTCCCTCTTCCCAATGAAGCCCCCTTTCCCTCTTCACAGTGAAGCCTCCTTTACCCTCTTCACAGTGAAGCCTCCTTTACCCTCTTCACAGTGAAGCCCCCTTTCCCTCTTCCCAATGAAGCCCCCTTTACCCTCTTCCCAGTGAAGCCCCCTTTACCCTCTTCAAAATGAAGCCCCCTTTACCCTCTTCCCAGTGAAGCCCCCTTTACCCTTTTCAAAATGAAGCCCCCTTTACCCTTTTCAAAATGAAGCCCCCTTTACCCTCTTCCAAATGAAGCCCCCTTTACCCTCTTCCAAGTGAAGCCCCCTTTACCCTCTTCCAAATGAAGCCCCCTTTACCCTTTTTAAAATGAAGCCCCCTTTACCCTCTTCCAAATGAAGCCCCCTTTACCCTCTTCCAAGTGAAGCCCCCTTTACCCTCTTCCAAATGAAGCCCCCTTTACCCTTTTAAAATGAAGCCCCCTTTACCCTTTTTAAAATGAAGCCCCCTTTACCCTCTTCCAAATGAAGCCCCCTTTACCCTCTTCCCAATGAAGCCCTCTTTACCCTCTTCCCAGTGAAGCCCCCTTTACCCTCTTCCCAGTGAAGCCCCCTTTACCCTCTTCCCAATGAAGCCCCCTTTACCCTCTTCCAAATGAAGCCCCCTTTACCCTCTTCCAAGTGAAGCCCCCTTTACCCTCTTCCAAATGAAGCCCCCTTTACCCTTTTTAAAATGAAGCCCCCTTTACCCTCTTCCAAATGAAGCCCCCTTTACCCTCTTCCAAGTGAAGCCCCCTTTACCCTCTTCCAAATGAAGCCCCCTTTACCCTTTTTAAAATGAAGCCCCCTTTACCCTTTTTAAAATGAAGCCCCCTTTACCCTCTTCCAAATGAAGCCCCCTTTACCCTCTTCCAAGTGAAGCCCCCTTTACCCTCTTCCAAATGAAGCCCCCTTTACCCTTTTTAAAATGAAGCCCCTTTACCCTCTTCCAAATGAAGCCCCCTTTACCCTCTTCCCAATGAAGCCCTCTTTACCCTCTTCCCAGTGAAGCCCCCTTTACCCTCTTCCCAGTGAAGCCCCCTTTACCCTCTTCCCAATGAAGCCCCCTTTACCCTCTTCCCAGTGAAGCCCCCTTTACCCTCTTCCCAATGAAGCCCCCTTTACCCTCTTCCCAATGAAGCCCCCTTTACCCTCTTCCCAATGAAGCCCCCTTTACCATCTTCCCAATGAAGCCCCCTTTACCATCTTCCCAATGAAGCCCCCTTTACCCTCTTCCCAATGAAGCCCCCTTTACCCTCTTCCCAATGAAGCCCCCTTTACCATCTTCCCAATGAAGCCCCCTTTACCATCTTCCCAATGAAGCCCCCTTTACCATCTTCCCAATGAAGCCCCCTTTACCATCTTCCCAATGAAGCCCCCTTTACCCTTTTCAAAATGAAGCCCCCTTTACCATCTTCCCAATGAAGCCCCCTTTCATTGTGGACACAACTGTGTAGAATTCAGAAAATATTTTATAGATTTGTTCTATAGGATTTTTGTGAACAAATCTGTAGGATTCTGATTTGTATCATTTTCTACACAATATTCTGCAATGATCTGTAGAATTCTATAACCTGATATACAAATCTGTAGAAAATAGAATTTGACATAAACTGTTTTTATGTAACCTGTTGTATTCTGTTGTTTCCATACACAATTCTACTGTTCTCTGTAGAATTCTTGAGATTTATATAGATTTTTTTGCTAAGGGAACTTCGATAATAAAAAAATTATGTCTCAAGACTTTTGAAGTTGTGTTGTCAGTAAACAAAGATTATGCTTGTTCCATTGTAAGTTGTGTTGTCAGTAAACAAAGATTGTGCTTGTTTCATTGTAAGTTGTGTTGTCAGTAAACAAAGATTGTGCTTGTTCCATTGTAAGTTGTGTTGTCAGTAAACAAAGATTGTGCTTGTTCCATTGTAAGTTGTGTTGTCAGTAAACAAAGATTGTGCTTGTTCCATTGTAAGTTGTGTTGTCAGTAAACAAAGATTGTGCTTGTTCCATTGTAAGTTGTGTTGTCAGTAAACAAAGATTGTGCTTGTTCCATTGTAAGTTGTGTTGTCAGTAAACAAAGATTGTGCTTGTTCCATTGTAAGTTGTGTTGTCAGTAAACAAAGATTGTGCTTGTTCCATTGTAAGTTGTGTTGTCAGTAAACAAAGATTGTGCTTGTTCCATTGTAAGTTGTGTTGTCAGTAAACAAAGATTGTGCTTGTTCCATTGTAAGTTGCCTTATTTCCAGACGTCTCGAGTGGCAGAGTTTTGAGGTTGTGTTGTCGGGGAGAAAGACGATAGACGTGCGCAACGTGACGAATGAGGCGAGGGAGAAACTTGAGTTTCGCGATCGCATCATCAAGATCTCACTCAGCTTCCAACATCTCATCGTTGCGACGTCATCGCAGTGCTACATCTACAGGTGACAGCGCCATCTGGTGTGATAAACAGGATAAAACATTTTTTACGTTTCTTGCCTCAATTGTGAGACAAGACCAATGTTTTTGGTTGGTTTTGTTAAATTTGTATTATTTCGGTTAAGACAGCAGTTTTAATATCATTTGAATGTCCTGGTTTAAACATTCTATGCTCACCAGAAATCACCTGCTGTTTGTCATAATTATCTGCAATGGATTTTGTCACCATAAAGAACAGTGCCCTCTAACCTTCATGGTATCTTTTCATTCCAGCTTCACAGTTTGAGTTGCGTTTAGACCTTCATTGGTCTTTTTACTCAGCAGTGATGAATATTTCAGTGGTGAATATTTCATTTGACCCAAATGGCTGAGGCGTGAGGCGTAGTTACTGTAACATAAATAATGCACCACACAGCTGTGGGTTTACAGACTGTTATATTTAGTTTGCAACACAGGAAGATTTTGTTATTAAATATTTGTTGCTTTCAGTGTGAAGAATTGGAACACACCAACGATATTTGACTTGAAAGAAGGCAGCGTTACTCTCATGGTACAGGCTGCAAAGTAAGTCAATCTGTTACTCTCATGGTACAGGCCACAAAGTAAGTCATTCTGTTACTCTCATGGTACAGGCTGCAAAGTAAGTCAGTCTGTTACTCTCACGGTACAGGCCACAAAGTAAGTAATTCTGTTACTCTCATAGTACAGGCCACAAAGTAAGTCATTATGTTACTCTCATGGTACAGGCTGCAAAGTAAGTCATTATGTTACTCTCATGGTACAGGCCATAAAGTAAGTCATTAATGTTACTCTCTTGGTACAGGCCACAAAGTAAGTCATTATGTTACTCTCATGGTACAGGCCACAAAGTAAGTCATTATGTTACTCTCATGGTACAGGCCACTAAGCAAGTCATTCTGTTACTCTCATGGTACAGGCTGCAAAGTAAGTCATTATGTTACTCTCATGGTACAAGCCATAAAGTAAGTCATTAATGTTACTCTCTTGGTACAGGCCACAAAGTAAGTCATTATGTTACTCTCATGGTACAGGCCACAGAGTAAGTCATTCTGTTACTCTCATGGTACAGGCCACAAAGTAAGTCATTATGTTACTCTCATGGTACAGGCCACAAAGTAAGTCATTATGTTACTCTCTTGGTACAGGCCACAGAGTAAGTCATTCTGTTACTCTCATGGTACAGGCCACAAAGTAAGTCATTATGTTACTCTCATGGTACAGGCCACAAAGTAAGTCATTATGTTACTCTCATGGTACAGGCCACAAAGTAAGTCATTCTGTTACTCTCTTGGTACAGGTCACAAAGTAAGTCATTATGTTACTCTCATGGTACAGGCTGCAAAGTAAGTCATTATGTTACTCTCATGGTACAGGCCACAAAGTAAGTCATTATGTTACTCTCTTGGTACAGGCCACAAAGTAAGTCATTATGTTACTCTCATGGTACAGGCCACAAAGTAAGTCATTATGTTACTCTCTTGATACAGGCCACAAAGCAAGTCATTGTGTTACTCTCTTGGTACAGGCTGCAAAGTAAGTCATTATGTTACTCTCATGGTACAGACCACAAAGTAAGTCATTATGTTACTCTCATGGTACAGGCCACAAAGCAAGTCATTATGTTACTCTCATGGTACAGACCACAAAGTAAGTCATTATGTTACTCTCATGGTACAGACCACAAAGTAAGTCATTATGTTACTCTCATGGTACAGACCACAAAGTAAGTCATTATGTTACTCTCATAGTACAGGCCACAAAGCAAGTCATTATGTTACTCTCATAGTACATGGTACGTGTTACCTGCAACACAAAGTATATTACATGTTACCTGTGTTCTACCCATAGCTACTGCAACACAAAGTATATTACATGTTACCAGTGTTCTACCCATAGCTACTGCAACACAAAGTATATTACATGTTACCAGTGTTCTACCCATAGCTACTGCAACACAAAGTATATTACATGTTACCTGTGTTCTACCCATAGCTACTGCAACACAAAGTATATTACATGTTACCTGTGTTCTACCCATAGCTACTGCAACACAAAGTATATTACATGTTACCTGTGTTCTACCCATAGCTACTGCAACACAAAGTATATTACATGTTACCTGTGTTCTGCTACTGCAACACAAAGTATATTACATGTCACCAGTGTTCTAGCCGTAACTACTGCAACACAAAGTATATTACATGCCACCAGTGTTCTAGCCGTAACTACTGCAACACAAAGTATATTACATGCCACCAGTGTTCTAGCCGTAACTACTGCAACACAAAGTATATTACATGTCACCAGTGTTCTAGCCGTAACTACTGCAACACAAAGTATATTACATGCCACCAGTGTTCTAGCCGTAACTACTGCAACACAAAGTACGTTAGAAACATTCCTTGTTTCATATTTGTCATAACTGAGTGATAAGATTGTTGTAATTGAGACCGAGTCAGTTTTGTCAAGTGCCGCGTAAACACAAACATTGAAGTTGACAAAACATTACAAATAGTTGTGCGTAATTACTTGGGTCAACTTGTAAACCAGCTCAACCCTGGCAAGGTCCACTCACTGTCCATGTGCTGACCACTCACTCATGATACACTGTCCATGCACTGACCGCCCACTGACCATTGTCTGTTCCAGGTACTTCCTGCTGGTTGACCAGTCCAGTGTGTTTGTGTACTCGTATGAGGGGCGTCTAGTGTGCACCCCGCGGTTCTCTGGGATGCGATGTGACATCCTCAACTACCAGACTGTCTCACTGAGCAATGACACAGTCGCCATCCGGGACAAGATGGACGAAAAGGGTTGGGCAAATAGTTTAAATTTATTATCATTAGTGTCATTACTGATATTACTAGCTCTTATAAATTAATATATCATTAGTGTCATTACTGGTATTACTAGCTCTTATAAATTAACATATCATTAGTGTCATTACTGGTATTATTAGCTCTTATAAATTAACATATCATTAGTGTCATTACTGGTATTACTAGCTCTTATAAATTAACATATCATTAGTGTCATTACTGGTATTACTAGCTCTTATAAAGTAATATATCATTAGTGTCATTACTGGTATTACTAGCTCTTATAAACCAACATATCATTAGTGTCATTACTGGTATTACTAGCTCTTATAAATTAATATATCATTAGTGTCATTACTGGTATTACTAGCTCTTATAAACTAACATATCATTAGTGTCATGACATATGAATGTTGGTCAATCAATCAGGGGTGACAGGAAAAGGACTGATCAGTTGTATCTGACTGCATAAAATATTTGTGTCTCAGCTATTCACAGTTGAATTCTTAAATCTTTATTGATCTTTCATAACTGAAACTGCTGTGCATAGATACAGTACCTTGATTATAGCTATTACATTTGTGACATTTGTGCATTCAAAATATCCTGATTTTATAGCCATTTGTAATGTCTGGTGGTGTTTTTGACAGCTGTGCATTTGTTTGATCTGACAACTGGGAAACCATTGGGAGATGGGAAACCTTTCCTTCACTCGGTGAGTCTCCATAACTACTGTAACTGGGAAACCTTTCCTTCAATCGGTGAGTCTCCCTAACTATTGTAACTGCGAAGCCTTTCCTTCAATCAGTGAGTCTCCCTAACTACTGTAACTGGGAAGCCTTTCCTTCAATCAGTGAGTCTCCCTAACTACTTTAATTGGGAAGCCTTTCCTTCAATCCATGAGTCTCCCTAACTACTGTAACTGGGAAGCCTTTCTTTCAATCAGTGAGTCTCCCTAACTACTGTAACTGGGAAGCCTTTCCTTCAATCAGTGAGTCTCCCTAACTACTGTAACTGGGAAGCCTTTCCTTCAATCAGTGAGTCTCCCTAACTACTGTAACTGGGAAGCCTTTCCTTCAATCAGTGAGTCTCCCTAACTACTGTAACTGGGAAGCCTTTCCTTCAATCAGTGAGTCCATTGCAGTTGTCACCTGATTCCCGGTGGGCTACATCAGTGAACCTGGTTCCCGATGGGCTACATCAGTGAACCTGGTTCCCGACGGGCTACATCAGTCAAGGAGTGTGCATTAGACACTAAGCCCACGGAAATATTTGCAGACTTTAAAAATTATTTTATGCAAATTTTATTGTCACAATATTATAACTTATAATAAGAACACTGTACACATTGTACAGGTATTTCAATGGGTGCTAGTTAAAAAATATATTAGTATAATAGGGAGTTAAATTATGACTAAGGCATGTGATGAGTAGGGCGTGTGATGTGTAGGGCATGTGATGTGTAGGGCATGTGATGAGTAGGGCGTGTGATGAGTAGGGCGTGTGATGTGTAGGGCGTGTGATGAGTAGGGCGTGTGATGAGTAGGGCGTGTGATGAGTAGTGCGTGTGATGAGTAGGGCGTGAGATGAGTAGGGCGTGTGATGAGTAGGGCGTGTGATGAGTAGGGCGTGTGATGAGTAGGGCGTGTGATGAGTAGGGCGTGTGATGAGTAGGGCGTGAGATGAGTAGGGCGTATGATGAGTAGGGCGTGTGATGAGTAGGGCGTGAGATGAGTAGGGCGTGTGATGAGTAGGGCGTGTGATGAGTAGGGCGTGAGATGAGTAGGGCGTGCGATGAGTAGGGCGTGAGATGAGTAGGGCGTGAGATGAGTAGGGCGTGATGAGTAGGGCGTGATGAGTAGGGCGTGAGATGGGTAGGGCGTGTGATGGGTAGGGCGTGTGATGAGTAGGGCGTGTGATGAGTAGGGTGTATGATGAGCTATTTAAACACTTGTAGATGGACATCATGGAAGTGGCCCTGGACCAGAGCGGGCCAGCGTCTGAACGCAGACTCGCCTTCATCGACAAGAACCGGGATCTCTATCTCACCCAAGTCCGTGTCTATGGCAGTGCAAGAAAGACTGTCAAACTGAGTGGGTCATCGTATTTAGTAATTGTTATTGTTGTTGACATCAGTTTGATTGTGTTTGTGCATGCTAATTGTACTGCAGTTTAGTTGTAGTGTAAAGGCTATCAGTTCTCATTTAATTATCTGAAATACTCCTAGTTTTGTTGTTGCTGGTATGGATTAGTCCCATATCTAGTTAATCATATTTTTTAAGTATACATTTTTTCATGCATAAAACAGACCATGCAATAAAAACAGGCCATGTATAAATAAACCAATTTAAAAAATTAGCAAAATTGCCATCCAAGACAAAGGCCCAGATGGCAAGTGGATAAGGAAGCCGTTGGCTTATCGAGAGTAATTTTTTCATCTGTGTGTAACGCGCCCTCCTGAGATATGAGGAGATAATTTGTTCCATTCATTGATTGTCATGTGAGAACGAGTACTTCCTGATATGCAATCTACACTGTTTCTTTGGTATTTTTACCTCATCCTCTAGTTCTACTATCTTTCTTGAGCGAAAAAAAATGTTTTATCAATAATTTCATACCTATTCAATATCTTAAAACTTAAATTTCATCTCCTTAACTGCCTTGTCTCTAGGGTCGTTAAACCACATTCTTTCAGTCGTTCTTCATAACTAAGGTCTCTGGAATCATTTTAGTGGCTCTCCTCTGTATTAATTCAAGTGTATCTATATCCTTCTTATGATATAGTTTCCAAGATTTCACCATCATTGTTAACCGAATGTGCACCGATCACATGACTAGCAGGGATCATATTCATTCAATACTTAATCACCAGATGGCGTCACTAGTACACCAATGACTTGTGTGCAGGTACAATGATCCAGAGTATGGCGTGGAACGACAACCACAACATGCTGGCAGCATTGGCTGACGGCAAGTTCACTGTCTGGTACTACCCTAATTGTGTTTATGTCGACAAAGACCTTCTGCCCAAGACAGTCTTCTCCAAAGACTCCAGGTGGGCCAATATTTCAGTCATTCTTCCTTCTATTCTGAATATAGTAATAACAATACTATAACAATAACCTTTATATATATACATACATACATACATACATACATACATACATACATACATACATACATACATACATACATACATACATACATACATACATACATACATACATACATACATACATACATACATACATACATACATACATACATATATATTGGGTATACTATAATTTACACATAAAACTCATACCTATATCTAAGCATCACAGTTATATTGATTTATGAATTTTATTATAATAGTTATTATTATATATATATATATATATATATATATATATATATATATATATATATATATATATATATATATATATATATATATATATATATATATATATATATATATAGAGCATATATCTGGAAATGTATATATAATTATATATAATTTCTTTTATAGCAAATGTCTGGAAATATTTATATATAATTATATTATATATATACATATATATATATATATATATGTGTATATATATATATATATATAGCGTATATCTGGAAATGTATATATAGATGGTATTTCCCGATATGATATATATATATATATATATATATATATACATATATAGCATATATATGGAAATATATATATATAAATATATATATAATTATAGTGTATATCTGGAAATACAATGATTTTTTTTTATTCAAAATAAGACAATTAACTTATTTATATATTTAAGCAATTTATATTTCTTTGTGGTGCATAGACCCTCGGTCACAATGACCAGTGGTAGAGTGATGGACCCTCAGTCACAATGACCAGTGGTAGATTGATGACCAGGGGTGAAATACTCTTGGTGTTATTTCAAATCCTGGTTATTCTTCACATTGCCCCATGTTACTGAGATATTTAAATGTCAGTTTCAGAATATGATAATATTGCATTGTGACAATGATGTGTCCATTATACGTGGTTACATTGTCAGATATGGTAACATTGCACTGTGACAATGATGTGTCCATTATACGTGGTTACAATGTCAGAATATGGTAACATTGCACTGTGACAGTGATGTGTCCTGTACATATGGTGACATTGTCAGATATGGTAATATTGCACTGTGACAATGATGTGTCCTGTACTCATGGTGACAATGTGACAGTATGGTAATATTACATTGTGACAATAACGTGTCCTGTACACGTGGTGATAATATCATAATATGGTAATATTGCACTGTGACAATGATATGTCCTGTATACATGGTGACAATTTCACAGTATGGTAATATTGCACTGTGACAATGATGTGTCCTGTATACGTGGTGACAGTGTGACAGTTTTGACAAGTTGCTGTGACTGTTTCAGTGACATGTTCACGTGAGTATCTCTGTGTATTCAGTGTTAGTGTTCACATCATGTTCACGTGAGTATCTCTGTGTATTCAGTGTTAGTGTTCACATCATGTTCACGTGAGTATCTCTGTGTATTCAGTGTTAGTGTTCACATCATGTTCACATGAGTATCTCTGTGTATTCAGTATTAGTGTTCACATCATGTTCACATGAGTATCTCTGTGTATTCAGTATTAGTGTTCACATCATGTTCACGTGAGTATCTCTGTGTATTCAGTGTTAGTGTTCACATCATGTTCACGTGAGTATCTCTGTGTATTCAGTGTTAGTGTTCACATCATGTTCACATGAGTATCTCTGTGTATTCAGTATTAGTGTTCACATCATGTTCACGTGAGTATCTCTGTGTATTCAGTATTAGTGTTCACATCATGTTCACGTGAGTATCTCTGTGTATTCAGTGTTAGTGTTCACATCATGTTCACATGAGTATCTCTGTGTATTCAGTATTAGTGTTCACATCATGTTCACGTGAGTATCTCTGTGTATTCAGTGTTAGTGTTCACATCATGTTCACGTGAGTATCTCTGTGTATTCAGTGTTAGTGTTCACATCATGTTCACATGAGTATCTCTGTGTATTCAGTATTAGTGTTCACATCATGTTCACATGAGTATCTCTGTGTATTCAGTATTAGTGTTCACATCATGTTCACGTGAGTATCTCTGTGTATTCAGTGTTAGTGTTCACATCATGTTCACATGAGTATCTCTGTGTATTCAGTATTAGTGTTCACATCATGTTCACGTGAGTATCTCTGTGTATTCAGTGTTAGTGTTCACATCATGTTCACGTGAGTATCTCTGTGTATTCAGTGTTAGTGTTCACATCATGTTCACATGAGTATCTCTGTGTATTCAGTATTAGTGTTCACATCATGTTCACATGAGTATCTCTGTGTATTCAGTGTTAGTGTTCACATCATGTTCACGTGAGTATCTCTGTGTATTCAGTGTTAGTGTTCACATCATGTTCACATGAGTATCTCTGTGTATTCAGTATTAGTGTTCACATCATGTTCACATGAGTATCTCTGTGTATTCAGTATTAGTGTTCACATCATGTTCACGTGAGTATCTCTGTGTATTCAGTGTTAGTGTTCACATCATGTTGCACGACTACAAACGCACACACAGGGAACTGAATCATGTCTGGTTCCACAGTAACAGTCACAGTCTGTGTTAGTTGAGGTGCAGTCACTGGGCATGGTGATGTCTGTACATGTGTTATATAGCAACCATTATGTTACGTTATAAGACTAACATCCGTTACACAGCAGTGGTTACAGATTGTCTATCAACAAAATTTGTTACACTGGAATAACTGCTGCCATGTAACACAATAGTTGTTACACAGGAATAACTGCTGCCATGTAACACAATAGTTGTTACAGTAAGATGTTAACTAATAGTAGTTGTTTAAACATCAGCTAATTAAACAAAATGATTTACACAAGAGTTGATAAATGGCATTTATTATCTTGTTAAGGTCTGTTATTAAAAAATGTCTTATTTACAGTTTGTTTAGAAATATTTTTTTCTTTAACACTTTGATTCTACACATCAATAGTACATTATTTAACACTTTGATTCTACACATCAGTAGTACATTATTTAACACTTTGATTCTACACATCAGTAGTACAATTTGGCAATTATGCAAAGTTTCTTTCCTGTTATATTATAAACTACATGTTTTGAGCCTGTTAGTCACATTATAAGACACACCTAAAGATGTTTGAGCCTGTTAGTCACATTATAAGACACACCTAAAGATGTTTGAGCCTGTTAGTCACATTATAAGACACACCTAAAGATGTTTGAGCCTGTTAGTCACATTATAACCCTCACCTAAATATGTTTGAGCCTGTTAGTCTCATTATAAGCCTCACCTAAAGATGTTTGAGCCTGTTAGTCACATTATAAGACACAACTAAAGATGTTTGAGACTGTTAGTCACATTATAAGACACACCTAAAGATGTTTGAGCCTGTTAATAAGCCTCACCTAAATATGTTTGAGCCTGTTAGTCACACTATAAGCCTCACCTAAAGATGTTTGAGCATGTTAGTCACATTATAAGACACACCTAAAGATGTTTGAGCCTGTTAGTCACATTATAAGACACAATTAAAGATGTTTGAGCCTGTTAGTCACATTATAAGACACACCTAAATATGTTTGAGCCTGTTAGTCACATTATAAGACACAACTAAAGATGTTTGAGCCTGTTAGTCACATTATAAGACACACCTAAAGATGTTTGAGCCTGTTAGTCACATTATAACCCTCACCTAAATATGTTTGAGCCTATTAGTCACATTATAACCCTCACCTAAAGATGTTTGAGCCTGTTAGTCTCATTATAAGACACACCTAAAGATGTTTGAGCCTGTTAGTCACATTATAAGACACACCTAAAGATGTTTGAGCCTGTTAGTCACATTATAAGACACACCTAAAGATGTTTGAGCCTGTTAGTCACATTATAACCCTCACCTAAATATGTTTGAGCCTGTTAGTCACATTATAACCCTCACCTAAAGATGTTTGAGCCTGTTAGTCTCATTATAAGCCTCACCTAAAGATGTTTGAGCCTGTTAGTCACATTATAAGACACAACTAAAGATGTTTGAGACTGTTAGTCACATTATAAGACACACCTAAAGATGTTTGAGCCTGTTAATAAGCCTCACCTAAATATGTTTGAGCCTGTTAGTCACACTATAAGCCTCACCTAAAGATGTTTGAGCATGTTAGTCACATTATAAGACACACCTAAAGATGTTTGAGCCTGTTAGTCACATTATAAGACACAATTAAAGATGTTTGAGCCTGTTAGTCACATTATAAGACACACCTAAATATATTTGAGCCTGTTAGTCACATTATAAGACACAACTAAAGATGTTTGAGCCTGTTAGTCACATTATAAGACACACCTAAAGATGTTTGAGCCTGTTAGTCACATTATAACCCTCACCTAAATATGTTTGAGCCTATTAGTCACATTATAACCCTCACCTAAAGATGTTTGAGCCTGTTAGTCTCATTATAAGCCTCACCTAAAGATGTTTGAGCCTGTTAGTCACATTATAAGACACAACTAAAGATGTCTGAGACTGTTAGTCACATTATAAGACACACCTAAAGATGTTTGAGCCTGTTAATAAGCCTCACCTAAATATGTTTGAGCCTGTTAGTCACACTATAAGCCTCACCTAAAGATGTTTGAGCATGTTAGTCACATTTTAAGACACACCTAAAGATATTTGAGCCTGTTAGTCACATTATAACCCTCACCTAAATATGTTTGAGCCTGTTAGTCACATTATAACCCTCACCTAAAGATGTTTGAGCCTGTTAGTCTCATTATAAGCCTCACCTAAAGATGTTTGAGCCTGTTAGTCACATTATAAGACACAACTAAAGATGTTTGAGACTGTTAGTCACATTATAAGACACACCTAAAGATGTTTGAGCCTGTTAATAAGCCTCACCTAAAGATGTTTGAGCCTGTTAGTCACATTATAAGCCTCACCTAAAGATGTTTGAGCCTGTTAATAAGCCTCACCTAAATATGTTTGAGCATGTTAGTAACACTATAAGCCTCACCTAAAGATGTTTGGGCATGTTAGTCACATTATAAGACACACCTAAAGATGTTTGAACCTGTTAGTCACATTATAAGACACAATTAAAGATGTTTGAGCCTGTTAGTCACATTATAAGACACACCTAAATATGTTTGAGCCTGTTAGTCACATTATAAGACACAACTAAAGATGTTTGAGCCTGTTAGTCACATTATAAGACACACCTAAAGATGTTTGAGCCTGTTAGTCACATTATAACCCTCACCTAAATATGTTTGAGCCTATTAGTCACATTATAACCCTCACCTAAAGATGTTTGAGCCTGTTAGTCTCATTATAAGACACACCTAAAGATGTTTGAGCCTGTTAGTCACATTATAAGACACAACTAAAGATGTTTGAGCCTGTTAGTCACATTATAAGACACAATTAAAGATGTTTGAGCCTGTTAGTCGCATTATAAGCCACAACTAAAGATGTTTGAGCCTGTTGGTCACAACAATGTTAGTCCAACAATGTTCACCTACTTATAACCCGCCCTCCTGAGATATGTGTCAACCTTGTTTTTAAACATATTCACGCTGCTAGCAGTTACACAATCTGTAGATAATTTGTTCCATTCATTGATTGTCTTCTGTGAGAACGAGTACTTCCTGGTATCCAATCTACACTGATCCTTTACTAAAGTTACCTCTTGTCCTCTATTTCTATTGTCATTCTAAAGTGAGAAAAAAATATTTCTATCAATATTTCCATATCCATTAAGTATCTTAAACACTTAAATTTGATCTCTTCTTAACTGTTTTATCTCTAGGGTTGTTAAACCACATTCTTTATCTCTAGGGTTGTTAAACCACATTATTTCAGTCATTCTTCATTTTAGTTGCTCTCCTCTGTATTCTTTCAAGCGTATCTATATCTTTCATATGATATGGTCTCCAAGCTTATCTACAGTATTATAAATTCATCAGGCCTAACTATTGCTTTATACAGAGGTATAATGAGCTTTTTCTCCTTGTATGTTATATTTCTCCTAATCAACCCAATAATTTGATTACCCTTTGAAGCTGCAATATCACACTGCTCTGAAACTTTCATATCAGCACTTATTGTTATTCCTAAATCCATTTCTTTTACAGTAGTACCTAGAACAGTATAAACCACATGTCATAAACCACATGTCATAAACCACATGTCATAAACCACATGTCATAAACCACATGTCTTAAGCCACATGTCTTAAGCCACATGTCTTAAGCCACATGTCATAAGCCACATGTCATAAACCACATGTCATAAACCACATGTCATAAACCACATGTCATAAACCACATGTCTTAAGCCACATGTCATAAGCCACATGTCATAAACCACATGTCATAAGCCACATGTCATAAACCACATGTCTTAAGCCACACGTTATGAGCGAAGATGGTTCACGTTGTCATAATAAATGTGCATATAATTGATATGAGGTGATAAAACATACTGTCCTGCCTAATCATCGAGTCAACTACCACTATATCTTTATCACCTACACTTTGTATTTGACATTTATTTGATTTGCCACCATTTAATATTAACCATAATTATACAGATCATGTAAACTTAAATATAATCTTCCAAAAATTATGTAATTATAACTGTAACCAAGATTTAATATTCGCAGGGACACTATGTATAATACAAGCTAGCAGCTAAGTTTGCTATAATGCTCCCATTCAGTCATACCATGTGGGTCAGTTGCTATTTTAGTGTGAATTATTGTGTTAATTGTCAACATTGTAGCATTGTATTGTGTTAGTATCATATCGCGTTAGTATCATATTGTGTTAGTATCATATCGTGTTAGTATCATATCGTGTTAGTATCATGTCGTGTTAGTATCATATCGTGTTAGTGTCATACCATATTAGTATCATATCGTGTTAGTACTGTATCATGGTACCCAAAATTTTTTCTTATTCATTGTAGTGAGTTTGGGAAGAACCCACAGCTCCTTAGTTTCGTTGGGAAACATATCACGATCCGCCGGGCTGAGGGCTCCCTGGTCACCTCCGGGGTTTCTCCCTACCCAGCCCTTCTCCACGACCACATTGGAGCAAAACAGTGGGACGACGCTGTTCGACTGTGTCGCTTCGTCAAGGTATGACTATTTCTCTTGTGTCGCTTCATCAAGGTATGACTATTTCTCTTGTGTCGCTTCATCAAGGTATGACTATTTCTCTTGTGTCGCTTCATCAAGGTATGACTATTTCTCTTGTGTCGCTTCATCAAGGTATGACTATTTCTCTTGTGTCACTTCATCAAAGTATGACTATTTCTCTTGTGTCGCTTCATCAGGGTATGACTATTTCCCTTGTGTCGCTTCATCAAAGTATGACTATTTCTCTTGTGTCGCTTCATCAGGGTATGACTATTTCCCTTGTGTCGCTTCATCAAGGTATGACTATTTCTCTTGTGTCGCTTCATCAAGGTATGACTATTTCTCTTGTGTCGCTTCATCAAGGTATGACTATTTCTCTTGTGTCGCTTCATCAAGGTATGACTATTTCTCTTGTGTCGCTTCATCAAGGTATGACTATTTCTCTTGTGTCGCTTCATCAAGGTATGACTATTTCTCTTGTGTCGCTTCATCAAGGTATGACTATTTCTCTTGTGTCGCTTCATCAAGGTATGACTATTTCTCTTGTGTCGCTTCATCAAGGTATGACTACTTCTCTTGTGTCGCTTCATCAAGGTATGACTATTTCTCTTGTGTCGCTTCATCAAGGTATGACTATTTCCCTTGTGTCGCTTCATCAAGGTATGACTATTTCTCTTGTGTCGCTTCATCAAAGTATGACTATTTCCCTTGTGTCGCTTCATCAAGGTATGACTATTTCTCTTGTGTCGCTTCATCAGGGTATGACTATTTCCCTTGTGTCGCTTCATCAAGGTATGACTATTTCTCTTGTGTCGCTTCATCAAGGTATGACTATTTCTCTTGTGTTGCTTCATCAAGGTATGACTATTTCTCTTGTGTCGCTTCATCAAGGTATGACTATTTCCCTTGTGTCGCTTCATCAAGGTATGACTATTTCTCTTGTGTCACTTCATCAAAGTATGACTATTTCTCTTGTGTCGCTTCATCAAGGTATGACTATTTCCCTTGTGTCGCTTCATCAAGGTATGACTATTTCCCTTGTGTCGCTTCATCAAGGTATGACTATTTCTCTTGTGTCGCTTCATCAGGGTATGACTATTTCCCTTGTGTCGCTTCTTCAAGGTATGACTATTTCTCTTGTGTCGCTTCATCAGGGTATGACTATTTCTCTTGTGTCGCTTCGTCAAGGTATGACTATTTCCCTTGTGTCGCTTCATCAAGGTATGACTATTTCTCTTGTGTCGCTTCATCAAGGTATGACTATTTCCCTTGTGTCGCTTCATCAAGGTATGACTATTTCTCTTGTGTCGCTTCGTCAAGGTATGACTATTTCTCTTGTGTCTCTTCATCAAGGTATGACTATTTCCCTTGTGTCGCTTCATCAAGGTATGACTATTTCTCTTGTGTCTCTTCGTCAAGGTATGACTATTTCCCTTGTGTCGCTTCATCAAGGTATGACTATTTCTCTTGTGTCGCTTCGTCAAGGTATGACTATTTCTCTTGTGTCGCTTCATCAAGGTATGACTATTTCTCTTGTGTCGCTTCGTCAAGGTATGACTATTTCTCTTGTGTCACTTCATCAAGGTATGACTATTTCTCTTGTGTCGCTTCATCAAGGTATGACTATTTCTCTTGTGTCGCTTCATCAAGGTATGACTATTTCTCTTGTGTCGCTTCATCAAGGTATGACTATTTCTCTTGTGTCGCTTTGTCAAAGTATGACTATTTCTCTTTTGTCACTTCATCAAGGTATGACTATTTCTCTTGTGTCGCTTTGTCAAAGTATGACTATTTCTCTTTTGTCACTTCATCAGGGTATGACTATTTCTCTTGTGTTGCTTCATCAAGGTATGACAGCTACAGTGGGTCTTTCATGTGTTGTAGGATGAGACGTTGTGGGCATGTGTAGTAGCAGTGACAGCTACAGTGGTTCTTTCATGTGTTGTAGGATGAGACGTTGTGGGCGTGTGTAGTAGCAATGACAGCTACAGTGGTTCTTTCATGTGTTGTAGGATGAGACGTTGTGGGCGTGTGTAGTAGCAATGACAGCTACAGTGGTTCTTTCATGTGTTGTAGGATGAGACGTTGTGGGCGTGTGTAGTAGCAATGACAGCTACAGTGGTTCTTTCATGTGTTGTAGGATGAGACGTTGTGGGCGTGTGTAGTAGCAATGACAGCTACAGTGGTCCTTTCATGTGTTGTAGGATGAGACGTTGTGGGCGTGTGTAGTAGCAATGACAGCTACAGTGGTCCTTTCATGTGTTGTAGGATGAGACGTTGTGGGCGTGTGTAGTAGCAATGACAGCTACAGTGGTTCTTTCATGTGTTGTAGGATGAGACGTTGTGGGGGTGTGTAGTAGCAATGACAGCTACAGTGGTCCTTTCATGTGTTGTAGGATGAGACGTTGTGGGCGTGTGTAGTAGCAATGACAGCTACAGTGGTCCTTTCATGTGTTGTAGGATGAGACGTTGTGGGGGTGTGTAGTAGCAATGACAGCTACAGTGGTTCTTTCATGTGTTGTAGGATGAGACGTTGTGGGCGTGTGTAGTAGCAATGACAGCTACAGTGGTTCTTTCATGTGTTGTAGGATGAGACGTTGTGAGGGTGTGTAGTAGCAATGACAGCTACAGTGGTTCTTTCATGTGTTGTAGGATGAGACGTTGTGGGCGTGTGTAGTAGCAATGACAGCTACAGTGGTTCTTTCATGTGTTGTAGGATGAGACGTTGTGGGGGTGTGTAGTAGCAGTGACAGCTACAGTGTTTCTTTCATGTGTTGTAGGATGAGACGTTGTGGGCGTGTGTAGTAGCAATGACAGCTACAGTGGGTCTTTCATGTGTTGTAGGATGAGACGTTGTGGGCGTGTGTAGTAGCAATGACAGCTACAGTGGTTCTTTCATGTGTTGTAGGATGAGACGTTGTGGGCGTGTGTAGTAGCAATGACAGCTACAGTGGGTCTTTCATGTGTTGTAGGATGAGACGTTGTGGGCGTGTGTAGTAGCAATGACAGCTACAGTGGTTCTTTCATGTGTTGTAGGATGAGACGTTGTGGGCGTGTGTAGCAGCAATGGCGGCTTACGCTAAAGTACTGGACACGGCAGAAATCGCCTATGCTGCCATTGACGAGGTAATTGGTATATTATATGTGCAGAAAGACACCCAGCTTTTAGGCAGTGGTCGTATCGTTCCTTTATTTTAATGGAAATGCCTTTATTTTTTGTGAAATTCCTTTATATTCTATTATTTTTTGTTCAATATTCCTTTAAATTCCTATATTTTTTATGGCTAAGAAACTTATGACATTCACCGAATTATGCCGGGTGGAAATTCAGCAAAATGTTTTGAAATTGTAACAAAGCAAGTCCCCAATCACACTGTTTCATGGTGGAATGATCTATTACCCACTGTCTCATGGTGGAATGATCTGTTACCCACTGTCTCATGGTGGGATGATCTGTTACCCACTGTCTCATGGTGAAATGATCTATTACCCACTGTCTCATGGTGGAATGATATATATTTACTTACTGCTGATTTTATTTGAATATGTCTATCTAAATTTGACCAGCTGAAAGGTTGAGTCGGCTTACTAGCCTGTATATATTCTAGGACTAACTTGGGTAGACTAGTTGGGCCCAACATTCCTTAAAACAATTATAAATTCCTTTAAAAAAATGTCCTACAGACACATATCCTTTATTTTTGGTAAAACATGTTCCTTTAAATTGTTTTATTTTTTAGTTTGCAGTGATGACTGCTAATGAATGAGTGGTCCTGTTATACAATGTTGATTCCTGATCTGTGTTAGCTACAGCTGACATGACGTTATGACAACATATGTGTATGGAATGGTCCTGTTATACAATGTTGATTCCTGATCTGTGTTAGCTACAGCTGACATGACGTTATGACAACATATGTGTATGGAGTGGTCCTGTTATACAATGTTGATTCCTGATCTGTGTTAGCTACAGCTGACATGACGTTATGACAACATATGTGTATGGAGTGAGCCACTGAACGCCAGATTTCATCCCGAGTCAGTTGTGTTTTCTCTGGTGTCTGAGCAAGCCAATGTGTGATGTGCATTGGCGTCCACAGATAGTGCAATCATATGTGGTCGCAGGTCCCTGCAGCAGTTGGCCATTCTTCCGCTGTATTCTTCAGTCTTTAATTATTTGTAGTCGTTTCTGCTTGAAGTCTGTAGACAGGTGTGACAAGTGTGATGCCAGAGAGGGCGGTCTGTTGCTGTCGCTTCCCATGTGTTAAGAACAGAACTTGAGCAGTGATTTTAGTACATCTTTGTATCTTTTTCTTGTTCGGCAACCGGTTTTCAGTTGGCCATAGAACAGCACCTTGGGTATGCGGTCATCAGTCATACGGACCATGTGACCAGTTGTTGTGCTCGTTTGATGTGGAACTCAATTCCACGTGTTCCCCATTGGTCTAGTACTTCCGTGTTTGACACCATATCTTGCCATTTGATGCCTGTTATCTGTTGTTGGCAGTGCATGTGAAATTGCTCTATTTGTCTGATATGTCGTTGGTATGGGGTCTATGCCTCACATCTGCTGAGCAGGGTTGTAAATACAACGGCACAATACACGTTGATTTTCATACTCGGGAACATGCCACGTTCGTTCCAGAGACACTTGGTTAGTCTGCCAAAAGAAGCACTTGCCTTTCCGAGACAGGCAGAGATGTCATCAGCAATCATTGCATTTTCCGATAACATACTTCCTAGATAGGTGAATTTATCCACGACATTCAAGGGTGTGTTGTCAGTAGTAATATTTGCTGGTACATGGTTGGTGTCAGACTTTGGGTGGAACATAACTTCCGTTTTTTTTAGACTGATTGTGAGTCCAAATCGGCGGGCTGCTTTAGCAAGAGTTGGTGATTCTCTTTATATCGTTGATTGAGTGTGCAATGAGTGCACAGTCATCAGCAAACAGCAGGTCTCGGACAAGTAGTTCTGTATTCTTGGTCTTGGCTTTCAGGTGCTGTAGATTGGATATGTTTCCGTTGGTGCGAAATTGTTTGTAAAAGCTTAGATCGTTAGCACGGAAAGCATCTTGGAGCATGACGGAAAGTATAATTGAGAACAGCATTGGCGCCATCACGCAATCCGGTTTGATACAGCAAATGCAACTGATTCTGTCCCTTGGTCTTGCACTCTGGCCACCGTGCCATCGTGGAAGGACTGTATTACGTTAACAAATGTGTCAGGACAGCCAACTTTTGCTAACAGTTTCCAGAGCCCTGTTCTGTTGACTGAATCAAAAGCCTGGTTAAGACAACACCATCCTCTATGACAACTTTCATAGTGTTTGCTTTATAGATCAGTAATAGTCTTCTTCCATTAGCATATCCTGTTGAGCCGCTACTGCCAAAACCTTGAAACCTATGTCGTTCTCCAGCTAGTCTGCAGCCACAAACATGTTCATTGTCAGTGTTGTGTCCTTCAAGTGCACTAATACTATGTTCGTTATCTGTGGTATCTGTCCTTCAAGTGCACTAATACTATGTTCATCTTCTCTGTTGTGTCTTTCAATGCACTAATACTATGTTCATCGTCTGTGTTGTGTGTCTTTCAAGTGCACAAATACTATGTTCATCGTCTGTGTAGTGTGTCTTTCAATACACTAATACTATGTTCATCATCTGTGTTGTGTCTTTCAAGTGCACAAATACTATGTTCATCGTGTATGTTGTGTGTCTTTCAAGTGCACTAATACTATAGATACTAAATTGTACATTTCTGTAGTTTGGAGAGATGTAGATATATGACATCTGAGATGGACAAAGTTGATCACATGTTTTGTTGACATCACAGGTGGACAAGGTGAGCTTCCTTCAGCAGATCAAGGACATCTCAGTGAAGGACGCCCGCAACGCTGAGATGTTGTTGTTTTGTGGCCAGTCGCAGGATGCTGAAGGTGTTCTCCTCCAGGCGGCGCTAGTGTTCCGTGCCATCATGCTCAATGTACAGCTGTACAACTGGGACAGGTGAGTCTACACTCAATCACACATACACCAACACATTCTTATCTAGGACAGGTGAGTCTAGACTCAGTGACACGTACGCTGACACATTCTTATCTAGGACAGGTGAGTCTAGACTCAGAGACACGTACACCGACACATTCTTATCTAGGACAGGTGAGTCTACACTCAATCACACATACACCGACACATTCTTATCTAGGACAGGTGAGTCTAGACTCAGTGGCACGTACGCCGACATATTCTTATCTAGGACAGGCGTGTCTACACTCATTCACACGTATGCCAACACATTCTTATCTAGGACAGGTGAGTCTACACTCAGTCACATGTAATCCAACACGTACTTATCTAGGACAGGTGAGTGTACACTCAGTCACATGTAATCCGACACGTACTTATCTAGGACAGGTGAGTGTACACTCAGTCACATGTAATCCAACATGTACTTATCTAGGACAGGTGAGTCTACACTCAGTCACATGTAATCCGACACGTACTTATCTAGGACAGGTGAGTGTACACTCAGTCACATGTAATCCGACACGTACTTATCTAGAACAGGTGAGTCTACACTCAGTCACATGTAATCCAACATGTACTTATCTAGGACAGGTGAGTGTACACTCAGTCACATGTAATCCAACACGTACTTATCTAGGACAGGTGAGTCTACACTCAGTCACATGTAATCCAACACGTACTTATCTAGGACAGGTGAGTGTACACTCAGTCACATGTAATCCAACACGTACTTATCTAGGACAGGTGAGTGTACACTCAGTCACATGTAATCCGACATGTACTTATCTAGGACAGGTGAGTGTACACTCAGTCACATGTAATCCGACACGTACTTATCTAGGACAGGTGAGTGTACACTCAGTCACATGTAATCCAACACGTACTTATCTAGGACAGGTGAGTCTACACTCAGTCACATGTAATCCAACACGTACTTATCTAGGACAGGTGAGTGTACACTCAGTCACATGTAATCCGACACGTACTTATCTAGGACAGGTGAGTGTACACTCAGTCACATGTAATCCGACACGTACTTATCTAGGACAGGTGAGTGTACACTCAGTCACATGTAATCCGACACGTACTTATCTAGGACAGGTGAGTGTACACTCAGTCACATGTAATCCGACATGTACTTATCTAGAACAGGTGAGTGTACACTCAGTCACATGTAATCCGACACGTACTTATCTAGGACAGGAGAGTGTCCACTCAGTCACATGTAATCCGACACGTACTTATCTAGGACAGGTGAGTGTACACTCAGTCACATGTAATCCGACACGTACTTATCTAGGACAGGTGAGTGTACACTCAGTCACATGTAATCCGACACGTACTTATCTAGGACAGGTGAGTGTACACTCAGTCACATGTAATCCGACACGTACTTATCTAGGACAGGTGAGTGTACACTCAGTCACATGTAATCCGACACGTACTTATCTAGGACAGGTGAGTGTACACTCAGTCACATGTAATCCGACATGTACTTATCTAGGACAGGTGAGTGTACACTCAGTCACATGTAATCCGACACGTACTTATCTAGGACAGGTGAGTGTACACTCAGTCACATGTAATCCGACACGTACTTATCTAGGACAGGTGAGTGTACACTCAGTCACATGTAATCCGACACGTACTTATCTAGGACAGGTGAGTCTACACTCAGTCACATGTAATCCGACACGTACTTATCTAGGACAGGTGAGTCTACACTCAGTCACATGTAATCCGACATGTACTTATCTAGGACAGGTTAGTGTACACTCAGTCACATGTAATCCGACACGTACTTATCTAGGACAGGTGAGTCTACACTCAGTCACATGTAATCCAACACGTACTTATCTAGGACACGTGAGTGTACACTCAGTCACATGTAATCCAACATGTACTTATCTAGGACAGGTGAGTGTACACTCAGTCACATGTAATCCAACATGTACTTATCTAGGACAGGTGAGTCTACACTCAGTCACATGTAATCCAACACGTACTTATCTAGGACAGGTGAGTCTACACTCAGTCACATGTAATCCGACACGTACTTATCTAGGACAGGTGAGTGTACACTCAGTCACATGTAATCCAACACGTACTTATCTAGGACAGGTGAGTCTACACTCAGTCACATGTAATCCAACATGTACTTATCTAGGACAGGTGAGTGTACACTCAGTCACATGTAATCCGACACGTACTTATCTAGGACAGGTGAGTGTACACTCAGTCACATGTAATCCAACATGTACTTATCTAGGACAGGTGAGTCTACACTCAGTCACATGTAATCCAACATGTACTTATCTAGGACAGGTGAGTGTACACTCAGTCACATGTAATCCGACATGTACTTATCTAGGACAGGTGAGTGTACACTCAGTCACATGTAATCCGACACGTACTTATGTAGGACAGGTGAGTCTACACTCAGTCACATGTAATCCGACATGTACTTATCTAGGACAGGTTAGTGTACACTCAGTCACATGTAATCCGACACGTACTTATCTAGGACAGGTGAGTCTACACTCAGTCACATGTAATCCGACACGTACTTATCTAGGACAGGTGAGTCTACACTCAGTCACATGTAATCCAACATGTACTTATCTAGGACACGTGAGTGTACACTCAGTCACATGTAATCCGACACGTACTTATCTAGGACAGGTGAGTGTACACTCAGTCACATGTAATCCAACATGTACTTATCTAGGACAGGTGAGTGTACACTCAGTCACATGTAATCCGACACGTACTTATCTAGGACAGGTGAGTCTACACTCAGTCACATGTAATCCAACATGTACTTATCTAGGACAGGTGAGTCTACACTCAGTCACATGTAATCCAACATGTACTTATCTAGGACAGGTGAGTTGTGGAGTTTGACAATTCTTTTACACTTGTAGCCCCCTGCCATAACGCAGTAGATTATTCTAACCTCCTTCTTGTAGAGTTTGACAATTCTTTTACACTTGTAGCCCCCTGCCATAATGCAGTAGATTATTCTAACCTCCTTCTTGTGGAGTTTGACAATTCTTTTACACTTGTAGCCCCCTGCCATAATGCAGTAGATTATTCTAACCTCCTTCTTGTAGAGTTTGACAATTCTTTTACACTTGTAGCCCCCTGCCATAACGCAGTAGATTATTCCAACCGCCTTCTTGTAGAGTTTGACAATTCTTTTACACTTGTAGCCCCCTGCCATAATGCAGTAGATTATTCTAACCGCCTTCTTGTGGAGTTTGACAATTCTTTTACACTTGTAGCCCCCTGCCATAACGCAGTAGATTATTCTAACCTCCTTCTTGTGGAGTTTGACAATTCTTTTACACTTGTAGCCCCCTGCCATAACGCAGTAGATTATTCTAACCGCCTTCTTGTGGAGTTTGACAATTCTTTTACACTTGTAGCCCCCTGCCATAACGCAGTAGATTATTCTAACCGCCTTCTTGTGGAGTTTGACAATTCTTTTACACTTGTAGCCCCCTGCCATAACGCAGTAGATTATTCGAACCGCCTTCTTGTGGAGTTTGACAATTCTTTTACACTTGTAGCCCCCTGCCATAACGCAGTAGATTATTCTAACCTCCTTCTTGTGGAGTTTGACAATTCTTTTACACTTGTAGCCCCCTGCCATAACGCAGTAGATTATTCTAACCTCCTTCTTGTGGAGTTTGACAATTCTTTTACACTTGTAGCCCCCTGCCATAATGCAGTAGATTATTCTAACCTCCTTCTTGTGGAGTTTGACAATTCTTTTACACTTGTAGCCCCCTGCCATAATGCAGTAGATTATTCTAACCTCCTTCTTGTAGAGTTTGACAATTCTTTTACACTTGTAGCCCCCTGCCATAATGCAGTAGATTATTCTAACCTCCTTGTGGAGTTTGACAATTCTTTTACACTTGTAGCCCCCTGCCATAACGCAGAAGATTATTCTAACCTCCTTCTTGTAGAGTTTGATAATTCTTTTACACTTGTAGCCCCCTGCCATAACGCAGTAGATTATTCTAACCTCCTTCTTGTGGAGTTTGACAATTCTTTTACACTTGTAGCCCCCTGCCATAACGCAGTAGATTATTCTAACCTCCTTCTTGTGGAGTTTGACAATTCTTTTACACTTGTAGCCCCCTGCCATAACGCAGTAGATTATTCTAACCTCCTTCTTGTAGAGTTTGACAATTCTTTTACACTTGTAGCCCCCTGCCATAATGCAGTAGATTATTCTAACCTCCTTCTTGTGGAGTTTGACAATTCTTTTACACTTGTAGCCCCCTGCCATAACGCAGTAGATTATTCTAACCTCCTTCTTGTAGAGTTTGACAATTCTTTTACACTTGTAGCCCCCTGCCATAATGCAGTAGATTATTCTAACCTCCTTCTTGTGGAGTTTGACAATTCTTTTACACTTGTAGCCCCCTGCCACACTTGTAGCCCCCTGCCATAATGCAGTAGATTATTCTAACCGCCTTCTTGTGGAGTTTGACAATTCTTTTACACTTGTAGCCCCCTGCCATAATGCAGTAGATTATTCCAACCGCCTTCTTGTGGAGTTTGACAATTCTTTTACACTTGTAGCCCCCTGCCATAATGCAGTAGATTATTCTAACCGCCTTCTTGTGGAGTTTGACAATTCTTTTACACTTGTAGCCCCCTGCCATAATGCAGTAGATTATTCTAACCTCCTTCTTGTAGAGTTTGACAATTCTTTTACACTTGTAGCCCCCTGCCATAATGCAGTAGATTATTCTAACCTCCTTCTTGTAGAGTTTGACAATTCTTTTACACTTGTAGCCCCCTGCCATAATGCAGTAGATTATTCTAACCTCCTTCTTGTGGAGTTTGACAATTCTTTTACACTTGTAGCCCCCTGCCATAATGCAGTAGATTATTCCAACCGCCTTCTTGTGGAGTTTGACAATTCTTTTACACTTGTAGCCCCCTGCCATAATGCAGTAGATTATTCTAACCGCCTTCTTGTGGAGTTTGAAAATTCTTTTACACTTGTAGCCCCCTGCCATAACGCAGTAGATTATTCTAACTTCCTTCTTGTGGAGTTTGACAATTCTTTTACACTTGTAGCCCCCTGCCATAACGCAGTAGATTATTCTAACCGCCTTCTTGTGGAGATTGACAATTCTTTTACACTTGTAGCCCCCTGCCATAATGCAGTAGATTATTCTAACCTCCTTCTTGTGGAGTTTGACAATTCTTTTACACTTGTAGCCCCCTGCCATAACGCAGTAGATTATTCTAACCTCCTTCTTGTGGAGTTTGACAATTCTTTTACACTTGTAGCCCCCTGCCATAACGCAGTAGATTATTCTAACCTCCTTCTTGTGGAGTTTGACAATTCTTTTACACTTGTAGCCCCCTGCCATAATGCAGTAGATTATTCAAACCGCCTTCTTGTGGAGTTTGACAATTCTTTTACACTTGTAGCCCCCTGCCATAACGCAGTAGATTATTCTAACCGCCTTCTTGTGGAGTTTGAAAATTCTTTTACACTTGTAGCCCCCTGCCATAACGCAGTAGATTATTCTAACCTCCTTCTTGTGGAGTTTGACAATTCTTTTACACTTGTAGCCCCCTGCCATAACGCAGTAGATTATTCTAACCTCCTTCTTGTGGAGTTTGACAATTCTTTTACACTTGTAGCCCCCTGCCATAACGCAGTAGATTATTCTAACCGCCTTCTTGTGGAGTTTGACAATTCTTTTACACTTGTAGCCCCCTGCCATAACGCAGTAGATTATTCTAACCGCCTTCTTGTGGAGTTTGACAATTCTTTTACACTTGTAGCCCCCTGCCATAACGCAGTAGATTATTCTAACCTCCTTCTTGTGGAGTTTGACAATTCTTTTACACTTGTAGCCCCCTGCCATAACGCAGTAGATTATTCTAACCTCCTTCTTGTGGAGTTTGACAATTCTTTTACACTTGTAGCCCCCTGCCATAATGCAGTAGATTATTCTAACCTCCGTCTTGTGGAGTTTGACAATTCTTTTACACTTGTAGCCCCCTGCCATAATGCAGTAGATTATTCTAACCTCCTTCTTGTGGAGTTTGACAATTCTTTTACACTTGTAGCCCCCTGCCATAACGCAGTAGATTATTCTAACCTCCTTCTTGTGGAGTTTGACAATTCTTTTACACTTGTAGCCCCCTGCCATAACGCAGTAGATTATTCTAACCTCCTTCTTGTGGAGTTTGACAATTCTTTTACACTTGTAGCCCCCTGCCATAACGCAGTAGATTATTCTAACCTCCTTCTTGTGGAGTTTGACAATTCTTTTACACTTGTAGCCCCCTGTCATAACGCAGTAGATTATTCCAACCGCCTTCTTGTGGAGTTTGACAATTCTTTTACACTTGTAGCCCCCTGCCATAACGCAGTAGATTATTCTAACCTCCTTCTTGTGGAGTTTGACAATTCTTTTACACTTGTAGCCCCCTGCCATAACGCAATAGATTATTCTAACCGCCTTCTTGTGGAGTTTGACAATTCTTTTACACTTGTAGCCCCCTGCCATAACGCAATAGATTATTCTAACCTCCTTCTTGTGGAGTTTGACAATTCTTTTACACTTGTAGCCCCCTGCCATAACGCAGTAGATTATTCTAACCTCCTTCTTGTGGAGTTTGACAATTCTTTTACACTTGTAGCCCCCTGCCATAACGCAGTAGATTATTCTAACCTCCTTCTTGTAGAGTTTGACAATTCTTTTACACTTGTAGCCCCCTGCCATAACGCAGTAGATTATTCTAACCTCCTTCTTGTAGAGTTTGACAATTCTTTTACACTTGTAGCCCCCTGCCATAACGCAGTAGATTATTCTAACCGCCTTCTTGTAGAGTTTGACAATTCTTTTACACTTGTAGCCCCCTGCCATAACGCAGTAGATTATTCTAACCGCCTTCTTGTGGAGTTTGACAATTCTTTTACACTTGTAGCCCCCTGCCATAACGCAGTAGATTATTCTAACCGCCTTCTTGTGGAGTTTGACAATTCTTTTACACTTGTAGCCCCCTGCCATAATGCAGTAGATTATTCTAACCTCCTTCTTGTAGAGTTTGACAATTCTTTTACACTTGTAGCCCCCTGCCATAACGCAGTAGATTATTCTAACCTCCTTCTTGTAGAGTTTGACAATTCTTTTACACTTGTAGCCCCCTGCCATAACGCAGTAGATTATTCTAACCTCCTTCTTGTAGAGTTTGACAATTCTTTTACACTTGTAGCCCCCTGCCATAACGCAGTAGATTATTCTAACCTCCTTCTTGTAGAGTTTGACAATTCTTTTACACTTGTAGCCCCCTGCCATAACGCAGTAGATTATTCTAACCTCCTTCTTGTGGAGTTTGACAATTCTTTTACACTTGTAGCCCCCTGCCATAATGCAGTAGATTATTCCAACCGCCTTCTTGTGGAGTTTGACAATTCTTTTACACTTGTAGCCCCCTGCCATAACGCAGTAGATTATTCCAACCGCCTTCTTGTGGAGTTTGAAAATTCTTTTACACTTGTAGCCCCCTGCCATAACGCAGTAGATTATTCTAACCTCCTTCTTGTGGAGTTTGACAATTCTTTTACACTTGTAGCCCCCTACCATAACGCAGTAGATTATTCTAACCTCCTTCTTGTGGAGTTTGACAATTCTTTTACACTTGTAGCCCCCTGCCATAACGCAGTAGATTATTCTAACCTCCTTCTTGTGGAGTTTGACAATTCTTTTACACTTGTAGCCCCCTGCCATAACGCAGTAGATTATTCTAACCTCCTTCTTGTGGAGTTTGACAATTCTTTTACACTTGTAGCCCCCTGCCATAACGCAGTAGATTATTCTAACCTCCTTCTTGTGGAGTTTGACAATTCTTTTACACTTGTAGCCCCCTGCCATAACGCAGTAGATTATTCTAACCTCCTTCTTGTGGAGTTTGACAATTCTTTTACACTTGTAGCCCCCTGCCATAACGCAGTAGATTATTCTAACCTCCTTCTTGTGGAGTTTGACAATTCTTTTACACTTGTAGCCCCCTGCCATAACGCAGTAGATTATTCTAACCGCCTTCTTGTGGAGTTTGACAATTCTTTTACACTTGTAGCCCCTGCCATAACGCAGTAGATTATTCTAACCGCCTTCTTGTGGAGTTTGACAATTCTTTTACACTTGTAGCCCCCTGCCATAACGCAGTAGATTATTCTAACCTCCTTCTTGTGGAGTTTGACAATTCTTTTACACTTGTAGCCCCCTGCCATAACGCAGTAGATTATTCTAACCTCCTTCTTGTGGAGTTTGACTGGAGTTTGACAATTCTTTTACACTTGTAGCCCCTGCCATAATGCAGTAGATTATTCTAACCTCCTTCTTGTGGAGTTTGACAATTCTTTTACACTTGTAGCCCCCTGCCATAACGCAGTAGATTATTCTAACCTCCTTCTTGTGGAGTTTGACAATTCTTTTACACTTGTAGCCCCCTGCCATAACGCAGTAGATTATTCTAACCTCCTTCTTGTGGAGTTTGACAATTCTTTTACACTTGTAGGCCCCTGCCATAACGCAGTAGATTATTCTAACCTCCTTCTTGTGGAGTTTGACAATTCTTTTACACTTGTAGCCCCCTGCCATAACGCAGTAGATTATTCTAACCTCCTTCTTGTAGAGTTTGACAATTCTTTTACACTTGTAGCCCCCTGCCATAACGCAGTAGATTATTCTAACCTCCTTCTTGTAGAGTTTGACAATTCTTTTACACTTGTAGCCCCCTGCCATAACGCAGTAGATTATTCTAACCTCCTTCTTGTAGAGTTTGACAATTCTTTTACACTTGTAGCCCCCTGCCATAACGCAGTAGATTATTCTAACCTCCTTCTTGTAGAGTTTGACAATTCTTTTACACTTGTAGCCCCCTGCCATAACGCAGTAGATTATTCTAACCTCCTTCTTGTGGAGTTTGACAATTCTTTTACACTTGTAGCCCCCTGCCATAACGCAGTAGATTATTCTAACCTCCTTCTTGTGGAGTTTGACAATTCTTTTACACTTGTAGCCCCCTGCCATAACGCAGTAGATTATTCTAACCTCCTTCTTGTGGAGTTTGACAATTCTTTTACACTTTTGGCCCCCTGCCATAATGCAGTAGATTATTCTAACCTCCTTCTTGTGGAGTTTGACAATTCTTTTACACTTGTAGCCCCCTGCCATAATGCAGTAGATTATTCCAACCGCCTTCTTGTGGAGTTTGACAATTCTTTTACACTTGTAGCCCCCTGCCATAACGCAGTATATTATTCTAACCTCCTTCTTGTGGAGTTTGACAATTCTTTTACACATGTAGCCCCCTGCCATAATGCAGTAGATTATTCTTACCGCCTTCTTGTGGAGTTTGACAATTCTTTTACACTTGTAGCCCCCTGCCATAATGTAGTAGATTATTCTAACCTCCTTCTTGTGGAGTTTGACAATTCTTTTACACTTGTAGCCCCCTGCCATAACGCAGTAGATTATTCCAACCGCCTTCTTGTGGAGTTTGACAATTCTTTTACACTTGTAGCCCCCTGCCATAACGCAGTAGATTATTCCAACCGCCTTCTTGTGGAGTTTGACAATTCTTTTACACTTGTAGCCCCCTGCCATAACGCAGTAGATTATTCTAACCTCCTTCTTGTGGAGTTTGACAATTCTTTTACACTTGTAGCCCCCTGCCATAACGCAGTAGATTATTCTAACCGCCTTCTTGTGGAGTTTGACAATTCTTTTACACTTGTAGCCCCCTGCCATAACGCAGTAGATTATTCCAACCGCCTTCTTGTGGAGTTTGACAATTCTTTTACACTTGTAGCCCCCTGCCATAACGCAGTAGATTATTCTAACCGCCTTCTTGTGGAGTTTGACAATTCTTTTACACTTGTAGCCCCCTGCCATAATGCAGTAGATTAGGTGGGGTTGTATTAATGAATTATATAACATTAATTTCATGTATAGTGGCAAATAATGTTTTAATTTGTTTAGAATCTCAATAATTCTTGAGCATTTGTCTGAAATCTTGTCGATATGTTCTTTCCAATTGAAATTTTCGTTTAAGGTTAAACCAAGAAGATACATGTTGCTACTAGTGCTGCTACACAGGGGGTCAGTGTGCTACTACACAGGGGGTCAGTGTGCTGCTACACAGGGGGTCAGTGTGCTACTACACAGGGGGTCAGTGTGCTACTACACAGGGGGTCAGTGTGCTACTACACGGGGTCAGTGTGCTACTACACAGGGGGTCAATGTGCTGCTACACAGGGGGGCAGTGTGCTACTACACAGGGGGTCAGTGTGCTACTACACAGGGGGTCAGTGTGCTACTACACAGGGGGTCAGTGTGCTGCTGCTACACAGGGGGTCAGTGTGCTACTACACAGGGGGTCAGTGTGCTACTACACAGGGGGTCAGTGTGCTGTTGCTACACAGGGGGTCAGTGTGCTAATACACAGGGGGTCAGTGTACTGCTAGACAGTGGGTCAGTGTGCTACTACACAGGGGGTCAGTGTGCTGCTGCTACACAGGAGGTCAGTGTGCTACTACACAGGGGGTCAATGTGCTGCTACACAGGGGGTCATTGTGCACTAGTGCTACTACACAGGGGGTCAGTGTGCTGACTTCTGTGGCACTTGATGCGTTTTGCTACTACACAGGGGGTCAGTGTGCTGACTTCTGTGGTACGTGATGTGTGTTGCTACTAGTGCTGCTACACAGGGGGTCAGTGTGCTGACTTCTGTGGCACTTGATGCGTGTTGCTACTACACAGGGGCTCAGTGTGCTGACTTCTGTGGCACTTGATGTGTGTTGCTACTAGTGCTGCTACACAGGGAGTCAGTGTGCTGACTTCTGTGGCACTTGATGTGTGTTGCTACTAGTGCTGCTACACAGGGGGTCAGTGTGCTGACTTCTGTGGCACTTGATGTGTGTTGCTACTAGTGCTGCTACACAGGGGGTCAGTGTGCTGACTTCTGTGGCACTTGATGTGTGTTGCTACTACACAGGGGGTCAGTGTGCTAACTTCTGTGGCACTTGATGTGTGTTGCTACTAGTGCTGCTACACAGGGGGTCAGTGTGCTGACTTCTGTGGTACGTGATGTGTGTTGCTACTAGTGCTGCTACACAGGGGGTCAGTGTGCTGACTTCTGTGGCACTTGATGCGTGTTGCTACTACACAGGGGGTCAGTGTGCTGACTTCTGTGGCACTTGATGTGTGTTGCTACTAGTGCTGCTACACAGGGGGTCAGTGTGCATGTGTCCACATGCATGCATTCCCGGGCGGGGCACTCAATAGAGCACACAAAACATACCCATAAAATGTACAATTTGTCTCAAGGATGGTCAACTGGCGATGTAGTGAGTGCCCCACCCAGATCCATTCATGCGTGTGTAAGCTTTGTGCTCAGACCCAGATTGTTCTTCTGTTTCAGGGCCCTAGAGTTGGCGAAGAAACACCGAACCCATGTCGACACTGTCATGGCGTACCGCAAGAAATATCTTGACAAGTTTGACAAGAGCGAGACAAACCATCAGTTTCTGCAGCTAAAAGACGAGGTAGGTGACAGAGGTCCCAGTTAGAGAACCTTGAGCATGAGTTATGTGACCTTGCATATTTAACATCACCATTTATATTAGTTATTTAAATGTTTGTATTATGATTATGTTATGGTCTTCATCAGCTGTCAGTAAATTATAATTTAACAAAACCATGTTCCCAGTGGCTGCACTTTGGTCAGAATCGAACAAATGCTGTCTTTAGCATTCATCTGTCAGTGGATCTCATGACGTGATGCTAATATTGCTGTTGCTGTGGATGTGTGTAGATTACTATCGACTGGGAAAAGATCAGGACAAAGATGGAGATGGAATATCAGAATGAACGGGAACGGCCAAGCGGAAGACAATAGATCGAATAGAAATGCCCTGTGTCACATGTTTGTCTGGACTAGACGGGGACCTATGTGTCACATGTTTGTCTGGACAAGACAGGGACCCATGTGTCACATTTGTCTGGACTAGACGGGGACCGACGTGTCATGTTTGTCTGGACTAGACGGGGACCCACGTATCACATGTTTGTCTGGACTAGATGGGGGCCCACGTGTCACATGTTTGTCAAGTCTAGACGGGGACCCACGTGTCTTTTTTCCAGTCGAAGAAATGTCCCGACCAATACCCATGTTATGGTGTTAACATTGTTTGTTGAATTTGAATATTTATTTAGTCCTAAAAGTAAATGAACATGTTTTTTGGTACATCCTCTATGCCTCAATTTCAGTGTTCTGATCAAATTGTGCCATTACGTAGGGTGATCGTGTAAGTGTTCACGTAGTATCAGCCACTATCACCCTGGTCCTGTTGACGTGCCCCTCGTGTCAGCGTGTGTCCTGTGACATCTCACGTGGACACTTTGCCCGTGTTGAGGTATTTGTCTTGAAAAGAAACTGTCACGTTTCAAAGCCAGTCATCAAAGTGACCAGTGTATGCTGGTTGATGTGCAAACAGCTTTTACTTTCATACTGCTTTCACTTTCAAACTGCTTGTAAACAGCTTTCTCTTTCAATCAACTTTCGCCAATGCTGTCCATTGTTCTCTTCAGTGTCAAAAACCTAAATGTTAGTGTCATGCCGTGTTGAATTCTGTGTAAAGTTTTATTCTGAAGTTTATCTTGCACTGGGTACAGTGTGGTCTGTTACAATGTCGATGACGTGTAGAGTTGAGGTAGTTAGTGCCCCGAATATGTATTATTTACTGCAGTGTTGTTGTCATGTTGTCAATGAAGAATTGTATAAATAAAACTGTGTATTTATTAATAAACTTTAAGTAATATTCATCAGAAAAAAAACATTAAATGTGTGCGGCTTTCTTGTGTCGGTCCGAGTCGATTTTAAGAAATTGTTAAGTTGAAAGATTACAATGTCAATGATGTTTCCTCTACAGTCACCCCGTCTCTGGCCTGATCAATTATTCCATCATCCATATATACTCCATATGGCTCCCTGGACGCAGAGTCTGGGCTCTCCGTGTTGGCCAACGATCTATACTTCTTTCGAAACCCATTGTATTCATGTATTCATTGTATTCATGTATTCATTGTATTCATGTATTCATTGTATTCATGTATTCATTGTATTCATGTATTCATTGTATTCATGTATTCATTGTATTCATGTATTCATTGTATTCATGTATTCATTGTATTCATTGTATTCATTGTATTCATGTATTCATGTATTCATTGTATTCATGTATTCATTGTATTCATGTATTCATTGTATTCATGTATTCATTGTATTCATTATATTCATGTATTCATTGTATTCATGTATTCATTGTATTCATTGTATTCATGTATTCATTGTATTCATGTATTCATTGTATTCATGTATTCATTGTATTCATGTATTCATTGTATTCATGTATTCATTGTATTCATGTATTCATTGTATTCATTGTATTCGTGTATTCATTGTATTCATGTATTCATTGTATTCATGTATTCATTGTATTCATGTATTCATTGTATTCATGTATTCATTGTATTCATGTATTCATTGTATTCATGTATTCATTGTATTCATGTATTCATTGTATTCATGTATTCATTGTATTCATTGTATTCATGTATTCATGTATTCATTGTATTCATGTATTCATTGTATTCATGTATTCATTTTATTCATGTATTCATGTATTCATTGTATTCATGTATTCATTGTATTCATTGTATTCATTGTATTCATGTATTCATTGTATTCATGCCATTTTCATCTTTAAAAAACCGTGAGATGTAATCAATATCGGCGTTCGTGTCTACATTACACTAGGTGGCGCCATCGTCGTACACTGTCCATGACGGCGTCTTGGGTATTGATAGCTTCGAAACTTTGATTATAATTGTCAGACTGAAAAGTTAAATCATAATTTGATAATAATTGTCAGACTGAAAAGTTAAATCATAATTTGATTATAATTGTCAGACTGAAAAGTTAAATCAGCCAAAACAAAGTTGAATGTAGAATATCGATAATGACACTGATTCGCTGCTGGCGCTTCACGGGAACGCTCACACAAAATGGAGTGCTGACAGTAACAACGAGACCACGAGTCTGAAGTCCGACTGTGTATAAAATCTTATGTAAGTAGAAGCCGAATTAAAACAATTAATTTGTGGGAGTGCGTGAGAGACGAATGTCGAGACGCGTGGTATCAACTACGCAGTACACATCTTGGGCTTCATTTAAGTGGAAAGGGGGCGGCAGTATTCGCGGACAAACTTTCAGCAGCAGTAGATAGCGACTTGGGTAGTTACCGATACAGTTTTCGACCCTCGCCAGTTTTCGACCCATTGAAATCTCGCTTGATATCGCGTTAGAGACGTCACAGCGTCTGTTTACGACAATAACGGTACAGAGTCTTATCTGGGCAAAATATATTTTGATATATAATATAACATGGAACATGTTTATGATATACATACCTTGGTATAAACCGACTTCGCATGCTTACCAGACATTATTATTGAGCGTCTGCTGATGCGTGTCTCGTTCTTGGCCACGTGACAATAATAGCCCTTTTTGTGGTAGATGTATGGCAAGCTCGTCTTGTCATAAAAGTAAGAATAATTAAAATGTGTTAAATATACGAGAACAAATTTACTACATTAACGTTATATATTCAATACAAATATATGTGTATGTGTTTTATAAAGCGCCATGTCAAGCCTGGTTATTACAAAAAGTTGACATAATTGGAACAAAGTGGTAAAATTAAAAACGATTGTCTGTACGGCTTGCCATAAATATAGGTCGAATTCCTCCGGCTTCCTCGACTCGCGCGACATGGTTCAGATGTTCAATATTCGTAAGTTTTTGACTCAAAACAACTGTTTTAATAATTTGTTTGCATTGAATAAATGAAGTAGGTTTTGCTGATTTGGTATATCGATCTCTTACACAAAATGTTTCTTCAGATTTTTTTTAAACGGCGTATTCTATTAAGTAGGTCGAAAACTATATCGCCCAGTATACAATGACAAATATTTTTGGAAGTAAACATTCTTTAAACTAGAAGTGCAGGGGGGTTACCTAGAGGTGTCTCAAGCAGAACAAGAGGCCACTAGCACAGATAAACCAATATCAAATCATCCGAAAAACATCTCTGAAAAAGGTTATAGATGCGTATGTTTAAATGCAAGGAGCATAGTAAATAAGAAAAACGAATTAAACATTATGGTAGAAGATATTGACCCTCACATAATTGGTATAACTGAATCATGGGCCAACATAGATATAACAGATGCTGAATTAGGACTGACAGGATACGTAATGTTTAGGAAAGATCGAATAGAAAGAAGGGGCGGGGGAGTTATTTTATATGTTAAAGAATCTATTCAGGCATATGAAATAAAACTAGAAAGGGAAGCAGATTGCGATGAAGCTGTTTGGGGCAAAATTGTTTCAGGAAATTCAAAATTAACTATTGGATTAGTTTACCGAAGTCCAAACATAAACGAAGAGGACAATACAAAAATAAAAAACGCTATAAAGGAAGTTAGTAAAGGGGAATGTATCATAATGGGAGATTTTAACCATGGACACATACAATGGAATTCTCTAGAGAGCACAGGGATTGAGGATAAACAATTTCTATGTTTAATCCAGGATAGCTTTCTTACTCAGCACGTACTAGAACCAACCAGGGGAGAAAATGTATTAGATATAGTTTTGTCATCACAAAAAGAATTAGTGGACAATGTAAAAATATTTGAACCATTGGGTAATAGTGACCATAATCAAATACATTTTGACATCAATGTAAAATCAGAAAGTAAAAATAAGAAAACGTACAAGAGAAACTTCCACAAAGGTAACTACAAACATATGAGAAAATACTTAGCACAGCTAGATTGGAATAACATGCTGATGAATAAGACCGCAATTGAATGTTGGAATATTCTAAAATATGAAATTGAGAGTATCATCGATAAATTTGTTCCCTTCCAAAAACAAGGAAAACGGTGTAGAAAGAAACACTTGTCAAAAGAGGCAATTAGAAAAATAATGCTAAAACAAACTATGTGGAGGGTTTATAGGCGTACCAGAAAGGAAGAAGACTATGCAAAATACAAAGAGGCACTTAATGCAGCTACAACTGAAATCAGACAATCTAAAAGAAGCTATGAGCAAAAACTGGCATGTAACATAAAAATGACAGCAAGAGTTTTTATGCATATGTCAGGAGTAAACAAAACGTACAAGACAAGGTTGGACCTCTAGAAGACAGAGCTGGAAATATAATATCACAGGGGTTTTTAATGGCGGAAGACCTAAATGGTTACTTCAGTTCAGTGTTTACCAAGGAAGATATTAGTTCATTACCAGTTGCTGATGCTAAATTTCAGGGGGCTAAATCTGACTATTTAGGACCGTTAGTTGTAACTCCAGAATTGGTAGCTAAGAAAATAAAGGCAATGAAGGATAACAAATCACCGGGAGTGGATGGGATTCCTCCAAAATTACTAATGGAAACATTAGATCAAATCAGTATACCACTTGCAAGAGTATTCAACTTGTCAGTAAAAGAGGGAGTTGTTCCGTTTGAATGGAAAGAAGCAAACATCATACCATTATTTAAAAAGGGTTCGAGAAATAAGTCA
>BSQZ01000030.1:6265000-6300000 GCA_033239005.1 Lamellibrachia satsuma
ACAAGTTCAGTTACTTGTGCTGCCACGTCTTGTACACATGTACACACTTCGTACACAGCGTGGGTACAAGTTCAGTTACTTGTGCTGCCAGTCTTGCACATGTACACACTCTCGTACACAGCGTGGGTACAAGTTCAGTTACTTGTGCTGCCACGTCTTGTACACATGTACACACTTCTCGTACACAGCGTGGGTACAAGTTCAGTTACTCGTGCTGCCACGTCTTGTACACATGTACACACTTCTCGTACACAGCGTGGGTACAAGTTCAGTTACTCGTGCTGCCACGTCTTGTACACATGTACACACTTCTCGTACACAGCGTGGGTACAAGTTCAGTTACTCGTGCTGCCACGTCTTGTACACATGTACACACTTCTCGTACACAGCGTGGGTACAAGTTCAGTTACTCGTGCTGCCACGTCTTGTACACATGTACACACTTCTCGTACACAGCGTGGGTACAAGTTCAGTTACTCGTGCTGCCACGTCTTGTACACATGTACACACTTCTCGTACATCGTACACAGCGTGGGTACAAGTTCAGTTACTCGTGCTGCCACGTCTTGTACACATGTACACACTTCTCGTACACAGCGTGGGTACAAGTTCAGTTACTCGTGCTGCCACGTCTTGTACACATGTACACACTTCTCGTACACAGCGTGGGTACAAGTTCAGTTACTTGTGCTGCCACGTCTTGTACACATGTACACACTTCTCGTACACAGCGTGGGTACAAGTTCAGTTACTTGTGCTGCCACGTCTTGTACACATGTACACACTTCTCGTACACAGCGTGGGTACAAGTTCAGTTACTTGTGCTGCCACGTCTTGTACACATGTACACACTTCTCGTACACAGCGTGGGTACAAGTTCAGTTACTTGTGCTGCCACGTCTTGTACACATGTACACACTTCTCGTACACAGCGTGGGTACAAGTTCAGTTACTTGTGCTGCCACGTCTTGTACACATGTACACACTTCTCGTACACAGCGTGGGTACAAGTTCAGTTACTTGTGCTGCCATGTCTTGTACACATGTACACACTTCTCGTACACAGCGTGGGTACAAGTTCAGTTACTTGTGCTGCCACGTCTTGTACACATGTACACACTTCTCGTACACAGCGTGGGTACAAGTTCAGTTACTTGTGCTGCCACGTCTTGTACACATGTACACACTTCTCGTACACAGCGTGGGTACAAGTTCAGTTACTTGTGCTGCCACGTCTTGTACACATGTACACACTTCTCGTACACAGCGTGGGTACAAGTTCAGTTACTTGTGCTGCCATGTCTTGTACACATGTACACACTTCTCGTACACAGCGTGGGTACAAGTTCAGTTACTCGTGCTGCCACGTCTTGTACACATGTACACACTTCTCGTACACAGCGTGGGTACAAGTTCAGTTACTCGTGCTGCCACGTCTTGTACACATGTACACACTTCTCGTACACAGCGTGGGTACAAGTTCAGTTACTTGTGCTGCCATGTCTTGTACACATGTACACACTTCTCGTACACAGCGTGGGTACAAGTTCAGTTACTTGTGCTGCCATGTCTTGTACACATGTACACACTTCTCGTACACAGCGTGGGTACAAGTTCAGTTACTTGTGCTGCCACGTCTTGTACACATGTACACACTTCTCGTACACAGCGTGGGTACAAGTTCAGTTACTCGTGCTGCCACGTCTTGTACACATGTACACACTTCTCGTACACAGCGTGGATACAAGTTCAGTTACTCGTGCTGCCACGTCTTGTACACATGTACACACTTCTCGTACACAGCGTGGATACAAGTTCAGTTACTCGTGCTGCCACGTCTTGTACATAAGTTTCGGAGCAATATATGAAAAGACCCGGTGTTTGTACAAGGATCGACGCTTCGTACAAACAGTCTGCTTAATAAAGGTAGATATACGTCCTTACATAGCGCGGCCTCCACCCCTTGGGACTGTTAGCGGCTTACACGTCAACTCCTGACAGACCTGCTATTCCAACACCATCTCGAGTTCTCTGGGAAGCATTCAACTGCGCTGCAATTATTGCGCGAAGACCATTCGACCACTGTCTGTAGTTAGGTACTCACGCTAGAGTGAACTGTGGCAACGTGGGGTGAACGAAATTGCCAAAGAAACGGCAGCAAGAGATCTGCGCTGCCGCATCCCACATCACCGCTGTTATTGCACAAAGAACATTATAAGTTCATATCACCTATGTACACAACTATAACTGTCCCATATTTTACTTAAACAAATTACATTAATGTGTGTAATCTCCAACCATATATAGGAGTTGTTTATATCTTCTATTGTGTTAAGATGAACATTACTCAAAACAAAGCTCACACGACCATTACAACTGCAGCCACACAATGTGAACCAAGTCGACATTCACTTGGTAGTTGATTGTTAAACCTACTTTGGTTCTCAGAACCATAATATTCCAATACGAGATAACGTATTTGGTTAATACTCCAGGACGGGATTATATATTGGTTATGTATTGGTTGTCAACGCAAGAAGATGTATTGGCGCTGATGTGCATGTATTCAAGCAGATAGGCTCATTAGCGTCAACTAGAAACGCGCGATAACAGCGACACCTGTCATACGTCGGACGAACGAATGACGCACGCTCTGACGTAGGCCGGAAGTTTCACCAACTGGGACATGCGCGCAGCGTTAGGGTCCGTCTAAAAAAGGAACGGGTTTGTGGAAAAGGTACTATCAATGGCAATACAGATATATTCCAAGACGACAACAAAATACTTGTTTTAAGATAAACGTAACGTGTACATATGGGAATTACACACGTACGCACGCACGCACGCACGCACGCACGCACGCACGCACGCACGCACGCACGCACGCACGCACAAAAACGATAATACAAGCACGCACGCACGCACGCACGCACGCACAAAAGGGTGACATATGGTTGATGTCTACTTTCGCAACTTGAGAACACAACTTGATGGGATTTACTGTTCACACCCGAAGTTAGAGACGTTAGCAGCAGCGCTAACAGTAACACACCTTATATTTAATTAATTGTAAAGAAAAACAGTCCTGTCTAGTGAGGAGGTCCGCATATAATGTCTGTAATTTTGCAAGAACGCTACTTACGACATGCGGAATCAGCCATTGTAGCGTCTCGGCGAACTTCGTTGCGAACTCTCGCGAGATCCAGCGAGAGTTGAACGCCACCGAGCACGTGATGCGTCCACGAAGCAGGGTGGATGTGAGCGCCATTGTAGGGGGTGTGACGTCACTCATTGACTTGAAAAAGTAGTGCTCCTCCATCGTCGCCGGACCGCCACGGTGGTCGGTGGTAGTCCGGTCACCGTCCTCAATTAGCGACGCAATTTCCATGTGCACCTTGAACATCTTATGTTTGATGACGTCAGTGCTACACGCGAGCGCCTTGGCCATCTCGCCGTACATGCACAGACTCTTCCACGGACGTTCGTTGCTGCCGACAGACGTCGCCACTGTCCTGGCGTCCGTCCAGAACCTGTGCGCGGTGGGCGGCCGGTGCTGCGCGGACACTCGCACCATGTCGCAGGCGATCCAGTGTCCGAGCGGCTCGAAATGGGTGTGCAACGTGTGATACCGCCTCAGGTCGACGGGCCGGCTACACACGACGACATCGCTGTGCAGGTCGACGCGACAGAACGCGGCGGCCACCGCCAGCGCCGTCGTCCCCGCAGTCAACATCGCTTCCTCGAACCCAACCCCACTGCGCGCGCACCGCTCGACAAAGCGACGCCCGACGGCAGCGCCGAACGTCACCGTGAGGAGGCCAGTCTCGCTCTCGGGCGTCCGCTTGGCGGCGTCGTCGACTCGCAGCATCGGCTCGCTAGAGGGCGTGTCGGTGGCCGCCTTGCCGTCCGAATACTGCGACGCCCGCATGCTGGCTGACCGCAGTGACCGGCGCTTTGTCCACGACAGCTGCTCTTTCTTGATGAAGGACTCGTCGGCAGGCGGCGCCATGGGTAGCGACGAAATGAATTGTGGGGCGGCAGTAGTCGTGTTGTGTTTCAAGCTCCTATTTAGCATCGGAATGAACTGCCGCTGCAGCAGGTCCAACATACTGACCCCGTCGGCGATCACGTGATGGATCTTAAACAGTAACAACCCCTGGTGGCAGACAGCGGAACTCGTTGATTTAGGTCGCGCCTTCGCTGATCCCTTCTTCGTTGCCGCGTTCCTCTCCTCCCTGTGATCTTCCATCTCCACATAGACGATCTTCCACAGAGGACCTTTCTGGCTGTCAAACTTCTTTGTCAGCTCTGACTCAGCCACCTGGCGGGAAGGTAAAGCAAATTCTGCGCTACCGTCAGAGATTGCAACGTCACATCAGATATTGTTATTAAAACTAAACGTCCATGGTATTTATTGCTACTAAGACTAAACGCCCGTGGTATTTATTGCTGCTATGAGTAAACGCCCATGGTAGTTATTGCTACTGAGACTAAACGCCCATGGTATTTATTGCTACCAAGACTAAACGTACATGGTATTTATTGCTACTAAGACTAAACGCCCGTGGTATTTATTGCTACTAAGAGTAAACGCCCATGGTATTTATTGCTACTGAGACTAAACGCCCATGGTAGTTATTGCTACTGAAACTAAACGCCCATTGTATTTATTGCTACTGAGACTAAACGCCCATGGTATTTATTGCTACTAAGACTAAACGCCCATGGCATTTATTGCTACTAAGACTTAACGTCCATGATATTTATTGCTACTAAGACTAAACGCCCATGGTATTTATTGCTACTAAGACTAAACGTCCATGGTATTTATTGCTACTAAGACTAAACGTCCACGGTATTTATTGCTACTAAGACTAAATGTCCATGTTATTTATTGCTACTAAGACTAAACGCCCGTGGTATTTATTGCTACTAAGAGTAAATGCCCATGGTATTTATTGCTACTGAGACTAAACGCCCATGGTAGTTATTGCTACTGAGACTAAACGCCCATTGTATTTATTGCTACTGAGACTAAACGCCCATGGTATTTATTACTACTAAGACTAAACGCCCATGGTATTTATTGCTACTAAGACTAAACGTCCATGGTATTTATTGCTACTAAAACTAAACGCCCATGGTATTTATTGCTACTAAGACTAAACGTCCATGGTATTTATTGCTACTAAGACTAAACGTCCATGTTATTTATTGCTACTAAGACTAAATGTCCATGGTATTTATTGCTACTAAGACTAAACGTCCATGGTATTTATTGCTACTAAGACTAAATGTCCATGTTATTTATTGCTACTAAGACTAAATGTCCATGGTATGTATAAGGTAAAAGGTACGTTCTTATATATTGCGGTGTCCAGTCCTTCGGACGGCCCAAAGCATTTTACACTTCACCCCCTGGCAGACCTGTTCATTCAAACGCCATCTCGACTTCTCTGGGAAGCATTCAGCCATGCTGCAATCACTACGCGAAGACTATACATTCACATATCCACCTATGTATATTGTCAGGTACTCTTTTGTGTAGCTGACTGAACTGTAGCAGTGTGGAGTGAACGAAATTTTCACAGCTTCGAAACGACAACTGAATCAAATGGCAGAAGACAACGGGTAGTGGGAGATGGGGAGGTTTCAATTTGAAAATCACTTAACAGTGGGTAGCACAATTATCGGTATTGTGACCTATGTTGTTCTTAATATTATATAAATTGTTTGGTGAATGATAGAACAAGCGAAGTCAAGAGAGTTGCATACGACAGTAAAGTGTTTAGAAAGTTTAAAAACGAGGGAATTATCAACATAAACAAATCTATCTAGAAAACAATTGTAAAATAGTCAAACGGGACGTAAGATATACAATCGAGATACTGTTCTAGATACAACCATATAACAAACAAAGGACTTGGGATTAACAATTACTGCTGAAATTTGATTGCAACATTAAAGTGTAATCAAATGCTTCTGTCGGAGAAATGTAAATATAATATGTAAAGAAATGGTTAGGTGAAATGTAAATATAATATGTAAAGAAATGGTTAGGAGAAATGTAAATATAATATGTAAAGAAAAGGAGCTAATTACACTTCAGTTACCTCAGAAGGGCGGATTACACAGATATGAATAATTGTTGGACTCTGGATAAGCCAATGGCTTCCTTGTCCACTTGCCGTCTGGGTGTTTGCCTTGGATGGCCATCTTGTTAAACGTTGTTGTATTTGTTTAAAGTATGAATTTATGTTTACAAAATAAAATATCGTTCAAGTTTTTTACTTCAATTTTTTATTAATTAGTATTAAACATTAAGTATATGTTATTATGTTTTTGTCTATGTTGTCTCTGTTTTCAATGTTACATTATAAAGCCTCAGATTTTCGATGAAGAATTGTCATATATCTGGTTTTAATTTTTTTTTTATTTGGGGCTACCGCAAACATAAAACTGTAAATATCTAAATGTATAACCACCAACATTGTCCGTCTTTCTCTGTCTGTTCGCTAAAATCAACATTGTTGTCCATTTACAATCGATTGCATGTGCAGAATGTTGACGCGTGATTGCCCAAGTATAAAATCCAGACAGAAAGCGCGCGCCCACCTGTTGCCATGTCACCGCGTCGTTGGCGGGAACAACTGTGACGTCAACCACTCGGTCATCGTCGGGCATCTCCGTGAAACGCTTCGTGACTCGTCGGCGCAGTGCGTTGGGGGTGTCACTGTCGATCTTCATCCACAGCGCAGGTTGGAAGTCTGCCAATTTCTGCAAGCATTGCTCATGTCAGAGGATGTTTATGAAGTATTAAGCAAATTATTTTATTCTTAACAATTATACACCAGGTAGAAACATACGTTTGCCGATTTGACTTACACTTGTTGAATGTGCATGGTTGACAAGACAGTAAGGGTGTCGCACTGTCAACATATCAGTTTCAAGGTGTCCACTCTTCCTACTACCTCTGTGAATAATGTGCCTGGTACTTTAATGGAATAACCGTGTCAGCTCTGTTCCTGTACTGTGTGTCTAAATCACTGGTGTAGACACGAGGAATTTGTCTTCTGTAAGACGTATATCATGTCTGAAACATCTTTTTAAAATGAATTAATGACAGGTTCTATTTCTAAGTTAGTCTGTATTGTTCCGTGTATTGTAACTAAAAATGCTGCAATTTCTGTTTAGTTGTAAAGTAGTTTGTGATGTGATAAAGACAGGGTACACATTTGAAAAGTGTTACATACTTGCATCGTGTCGCGCAGTATTTCTTGTGTGATGCGGTCACGAGACCGTATCAATGCGCAGTGCACGAGGATATTCGCGCCATGTTCGTGCAAGATGTCGGCGACCACCTCCGACGCCGATAGGTGGCGCGCCGAGAAGCTGAACTCGTGCACGGTGCCGCCACCTGGCGACATCGGGTCATCACTCGACATGAATTCGCTCGTTGTCGGCAGACGGAGCTCGGTTTGTGGTTGGCCGCCGTCCATGCCTGTGTGAGAAGACAAACCACACTACAGATGTCGTTGGTAAAGGCGGCAAACGGACGTATCGTAGTGGAGGCGTCGTTCTAGCACGACAAGAGATGGTCAGGCGTCTACTACACCAACTGCTATCTTTGTAATACATGTATCTTCTCTAATATAATGTTTCAAATCGCCTGGCCTACGTGTAATGTAATACGTGTCATATCCTACTTATCATATCCTAAGTGTCCTGTCCCACATATATTGTCCTACGTGTCCACTCCTACGCACCATGTCCTGTATGCAATGTTTTTCGTGTCCTATCATACGTGCCATGTCCTACGTAACATGTCATACGTCACATGTCCTATGTGTCCGGTCCTACGTGCTATGTTCTACGTGACAATTCTCTGTCACGAATAGCTCGATGGACGTGCAACTTGTCTCACATCGTGCGACTTGTCACTAGAAGAAGGAATAGTTCCTTCAGAATGGAAAGAACCAAACATTACGCCGCTATTTAAGAATGGATCGAGGAACAAGCCAGAAAATTACAGACCAGTGAGTTTAACATCAGTTATATGTAAATTACTAGAAACATTAATTAAAGACCACATATGGTGGAATTTCTTGTAAAATATAAATTAATAATATGTATATATATATGAATATGTATATATATATATATATATATATATATATATATATATATATATATATATATATATACACATATATATATACATATATATACATATATATATATATATATATATATATATATATATATATATATATATATATATATATATATATATATATATATATATATATATATATATATATATATATATATATATATATATATATATTAAAAACAGCGTAGGGCCTAATACTGATCCTTTATATATATGATATAAATGATTTGGAAGATGACATATCTAGCAAAGCACTGAAATTTATAGATGACACAAAAGTATTCAGAAAGGTTACAAATGATACAGATAAACACAGTTTACAGGATGAACTAGATAAATTAGTTAAATGGTCAGAAAAATTGCAAATGTTATTACATTTTGGGAAGTGTAAATGTATACACATAGGACATGGAAACATGGGCGAAGAATATAAAATGGGGGATGCCGTACTAGGTAGAACCACACAAGAAAAGTATTTGGATTAACACTTAGTGGTGGCATGAAAGTTTCAGAGCAATATGGGAATGCTGCTTCAAAAGGAAATCAAATTCTAGGGTTAATTAGGAGAACTATCATGTATACGGAGAAACAGCTAATTGTACCCCTGTACAAAGCAATAGTTAGACCACATTTAGAATATTGTACTCAAGCATGGAGGCCATATCGTAAAAAGGACATAGACAAGCTAGAAAGAATAAAACGAAGAGCAACCAAAATGATTCCAGAATTGAGAGACCTTAGTTACGAAAGTCGCTTATTACAATGTGGTTTGACAACACTAGAGACCAGGAGACTAAGAGGAGACCAAATAGAAGTGTTTGAAATAGTGAACGGTTATGAGGATATTGATAGGAATATGTTCTTCAAACTTAAGGAAGGCAGTAGAACCAGAGGACACGAAGCAGCATTAGTTAAGGAGCAGTGTAGGTTGGACATGAGAAAGTACTCATTCTCACAGAGGGTGATAAATGAATGGAACAAACTGCCAAAATGTTTGTGTTAATGCTAGTAGTGTGAATATGTTTAAAAATAGAATTGACAGATATCTGATAAGGGCGGGCTACACATAAATGAGAAAATTGTTGGACTCTCGATAAGCCAATGGCTTCCTTGTCCACTTGCCATCTGGAACGTGTTGTTTGGGATGGCAATCTTGTTAAATCTTGTTAAACATCGGCCACTGAATGCCGAGACAAGCTCCCGTCACACTCGACTCCCGTCACACTCGACTCCCGTCACACTCGACTCCCGTCACACTCGACTAAACAACAACCAGCTCCGACAGTGTCGTCGAGTATAAAGTTGGCGACTTTTAGTCGCCAACTGTTTGTCTGCCGACGACTACCCGACCACCGTTCCATTTTTCAGATGCCAGATGTCCACAAAAAATATTGCCAACTGTTAGTTGGTATATGTATGGCGGGCATTAGGTCGCCATAAGCCCGCTACAGTATATGTATGGCGGGCTTTAGGTCGCCATAAGCCCGCTACAGTATTTGTTACTGTTTTTCTGACCACGACATACGTTTCCCCGATACTCCTATAAATGCATTCCCGTTATTGAAATGGCAACGACTATGTAGAATTATTTAACTGAAGTGTCTATGTACGATAATTAGCTGGGCTACTGGTGTGACCTCAAAATATGCTTTCAGCCTGCTGACGTTACGACGGCAAGATGTTATCCGCACGCACGCACGCACGCAAGCACGCACGCACACGTACTCTTTCAAGACTGCTTATATAAACATTCATGTCGAGAGTCCCTAAGGTTGATCTACAGCCACGAGTCAGAACAGTCTGTCACATTCGAAGGACCCTATCTCTGAAGTGGGCTGACCCCAAATCGCACGTCAAATCCGACCGACTTGACCAACCAACCGTGACGCACACCTATGCCAACACCACCTTCAGTACTTCACGAAGCTCCAACTGCCGCAAACACCCACTTTCTACCACCAGGTGTGCAATAACACACCAGACCCGAGATATGTGTAACTATATTCCAAACACAGGTGTGTTTATACTGTCAGCGCCAACGGGGAAGTCCCGTGTGTGTTCATGCACCGCGTTCAGTCACTCACTCACACAAGTGCACACAGTAAAGCCATATACCTGGTTAGGGTGTCAGATGTGTGTGTGTCCCGACACTAAGTTACACACCCACCAACGTAAATATCGATCTTCACTCACCCGTTCACTTGAGACGTCGTCTTCCGATCGCAGAAGGATGAGAGCGCACTTATCGGTCCGCCATTGATGACGAGGCGTTGCTGTTCACAGAAAAGTTCGCCCGCGCGACGTCATCACGGTCGAGTGAACAGCTATGCCTGGCCCTCACCCGCGGTGACTCGTCGGCCGTCTAGCCCGGCGCGGCCCATTTACCCCAGTTCGACATACAACGTCGCTAACTCCGGCAACTCGACACCGGCAACTCGACACCGACAACACGACACCGGCAACACAACATTGGCAACACAACACTGGCAACACGACATCGGCAACACGACACCGGCAACACGACACCGGCAACACGACACCGGCAACACGACACCGACAACACGACACTGCCAACACAATACTGGCAACACAACACTGGTGACCCCACGTATTATGCTATAAGGCCTGGTGTGTTTATTTGACATAACATGGATTGGTCGTGCAATGTCCACTGGCCAGCTACTCATGGATTGGTCATGCAATGTCCACTGGTCAGCTACTCATGGATTGGTCATGCAATGTCCACTGGTCAGCTACTCAACAAAACTCGGGCCCCGATTTGATTTGGCCGGCGCAACAGTTGCTGAACCAGGGGCGTATTTAGGGGGAAGCCACTGGGCTATGCCCCACCCCCATTTTGGCTTAATTGCTTTGGTTTTCAAAGCAATTAAGCTACATGGTAGCATGGATGACTAGGCTGGCCCACCCTGGCTGGCTGGCCTGGATGACTAGGCTGGCCCACCCACTAGGCTGGCCCACCCTGGCTGGCTGGCCTGGATGACTAGGCTGGCCCACCCACTAGGCTGGCCCACCCTGGCTGGCTGGCCTGGATGACTAGGCTGGCCCACCCACTAGGCTGGCCCACCCTGGCGTCCCCCTTTCCAGATTCTCCGTACGCCAATGTGTCGAACCGATTCGAAAATTGAATCTCGGAAACAAAATAATGTTTTGTAATGTGCGCTGACGCAATAGTAACAATGTTGTGTAATGTACGCTGACACAATAATAATAATAATGTTGTGCAATGTGCGCTGACACAATAATAACAATGTTGTGTAATGTGCGCTGACAATAACAACAATGTTTTGTAATGTGTGCTGACACAATAATTAATGTTAACGTCTCGGTAGTCGTGACACCCACAAGCAGCGTGGGCGAGTGCTCTCAAGACTGCAGTCGCACATAGTCGCCTATACACAAGACTCAGCTGTGCGTGGCTAGCCGTGAACGTACTGTGAACGCACTTCGGCAGCATTACATAATCTTGCGTTCTGTTTCAACACATTACGTTGACCAAGATCAAACACTTCTTTCAATACACGCACGCACGCACGCACGCACGCACGCACGCACGCACGCACGCACGCACGCACGCACGCACGCACGCACGCACGCACGCACGCACGCACGCACGCACGCACGCACGCACGCACGCACGCACGAATATTTCACGCTTCCTAATTAGGCATTGTTAACATTTTATTTTATTTTGTATTTTTGCTAATAATAAATATAAAAACATTTTATTCTTTATTTTATCAATGAAAATAAATAATTAACAGGTGTAGCAGCGCAGTATGTACGTTAAACAAATAATAGTTAAGTTACATCAGAATTATATGCGTGACCACTCTTTGCAACCTAAGCATAAAAGTATTTTATTTCCCGAAAAAAACAATATCAAAATACGTTTTATTTCCCGATGTCCGACACTGATCACTCTGAACATACATACTGTAACACGAAATTTGGGGAGATGACGAACCAGGTTTATGCATTTTTATCTTGAAATCTCACCAACGAGGTGGTTTGTTTCAACAAAATTTAATGATATTGGCGCTTAGTAACGAGTTGATTTGTTTGAACAAATGGTATCGACGCTGTGTTTCTAGACTCGGTGGTAATTTTTTGGGCACTTCAGTAACCCGTGACATCATACTTGATATTCTACACTATTCATGCGAACTAGTATTTTCTTTCCTGCACGACATGGCAAATTTTGTGTTGGATTGCCTAGATAGAATCCCCAGGGGGCGCTACTTGTTGACGGTAAGTGCACTCCCCTAACAGTGACGTCACTCATCATATCAAAAGTACCATACTTTATTATAAATTCAAAATGGGCGGCTGGGGAAGTGGAATAACCGTCTGGTTGGCATGGCAACGCCATTGTTGTTTACGACTTGTGACGTCATTGCAACTGTGCACTTGAGCAACGTAACAGTTTAAAAAAGGACCGTTAGGGCGTACAGTGTGTCTAGTCAAATTTCAATAACAAATGCTATCCACAATTATATGCAACTGAAATTGAGAGATTTATTGCCAAGCACGAGGAGTTCGACAAGTGAAATAATTGAGAGATTTATTGACAAGCATGAGGAGTTCGACAAGTGAAATAAAGGTGGACAAAATCTGCTCATCAAAATATTGGTGTGATTTGTGACAGGGGTGATACGAGTATGTATGTTGCGGTAAGTGCCGATGTACATCTTCCTCCTAGATTCCGCCTTGCATCAATAGTCTCGTGTAGGGGAAGGCAGTGTTAGTTGAGCCATTTTTAATTCTTTTTGATGGCTAGGGCGCAATCATAGTCATAAGTCTAAATTGTTTTTACTCACATAGTATTATTTATCCCCCTGTCTCTTTGTGCCACTTTGAACAATGTATTATTTCTCCCCTGTCCCTTGTGCCTCCTTGAACAATGTATTATTTCTCCCCTGTCCCTTGTGCCACTTTGAACAATGTATTATTTCTCCCCTGTCCCTTGTGCCACTTTGAACAATGTATTATTTCTCCCCTGTCCCTTGTGCCACTTTGAACAATGTATTATTTCTCCCCTGTCCCTTGTGCCACTTTGAACAATGTATTATTTCTCCCCTGTCCCTTGTGCCACTTTGAACAATGTATTATTTCTCCCTTGTCCCTGTGCGCCTCCTTGAACAATGTATTATTTCTCCTCTGTGTGCCTCCTTGAAGAATGTACTATTTCTCCCTTGTCCCTGTGTACCTCCTTGAACAATGTATTATTTCTCCCCTGTCCCTTGTGCCACTTTGAACAATGTATTATTTCTCCCCTGTCCCTTGTGCCTCCTTGAACAATGTATTATTTCTCCCCTGTCCCTGTGTGCCACTTTGAACAATGTATTATTTATCCCGTCCCCGTGTGCCTCCTTGAACAATGTATTATTTCTCCCCTGTCCCTGTGCACCTCCTTGAACAATGTATTATTTCTCCCCCGTCCATGTGTGCCTCCTAGAACAATGTATTATTTCTCCCCCGTCCATGTGTGCCTCCTTGAACAATGTATATTATGTATTATTTCTCCCCGTCCCTGTGTGCCTCCTTGAACAATGTATTAGTTCTCCCCCTGTTCCTGTGTGCCACTTTGAACAATGTATTATTTCTCCCCCGTCCTGTGTGTCACATTGTATAAGGACGCTGTTATGCTTTTGAAAATAAACATTGTAATCATATCAGCGATTTATTATCTAAAGTGAGCTATATCACGTGTGGTGACCGTGAGTATTAATCGAAATTCTGTGGATTTTTTACTACACCATATCTGTCTGTTAAGATTGAGTTAAAGTCCAAAGTATATTTTACAAGATTGGCCTTCCAAGCCAAAGGCCCAGATTCCAAGGAAGTCATTGGCATATCGAGAGTCCAACAATGTTCATCTACGTGTAACCCGCCCTCCTAAGATAATATTATGTGTCCAACTTGTTTTTAAACATATTCACGCTGCTAGCAGTTATACAATCCGTAGATAATGTGTTTCATTCATTTATTATCCTCTGTGAGAACGAGTACTTCCTGATATCCAATCTAAGTATTATGTATTCAAGGTTTTTTTTACATATGGATTTTTGGGAGACGGAACAATAGTTGGACGCGAGTATGTCACTCTCCAATGAGGGGTGTCGCACTCGATTGTGTGGTATCACACTCCAGTGAGGGGTGTCACAGTCCAGTGACGGGTGTCACACTCCGGTGAGGGGTGTCTCGCTCTGACTGAAGTACCGAGCCAAATTCTGGTATTGATCATTATTGAAGAAATGTATTGATCATGGTCAAAGGAGGCATATTGTTTTCAATGACGACTAATCAGGAATGTTCGTACGGCGTGTTCAAAGTCGACAGATCCCGCCGACCAGCTGTGTACAATTAGTCTGAATGAATGTCTCGTCAAGTCAGTGATCCCGTAAAATAGTTTATTTTACCGTTTTCAGAACTTATACAGTCAGAAATTCCATAAATCAAAATACCTATACATACATACGTACATACATAATATATACAGATCTTGTAACAAAATTGAAAAACACTCTTACGCAGGGACAAGAGGACTAATCTGCAGACCCGACGAGGCTACTCGTCTGCTATGTTACTTTAGACGGGTCTGATGCTCACACATATGTGCCAACACATCGGTGAAACTCTGTTTAACGTTATTTTACAGTCCACTGGTTACAAACGTGCCTCGTTTCCGCTGTAGTTCACACTCCACCCTAAGTGTGTTTGATACACAGACTCCCAGAGAAATATTACACATTTTTACACATCTTTTATCATGTTAATTTCATATTAATGTTTGAATTAATAATGTAATTATTAATAAACTCATAAACGCTTCCAGCATATCGATCGATAAACATCACATTAAGAAACACATTATTTTGCTATGTCTGAAGCCAAGGTGATAATTCGTTGAGACACCTTAAGTATTCCTTTAAAAATTAAATACAGACATATCTTAGTTTCCTTGGCTGGTTAAATGCTACATAAGAAAACGAAGCACGTTTTGACCAATTCGTCCTACGAATGTGTTGGACGCGGCAGTTCAGAAGGGAGCATTCATTATAGCATGTCTGTGTTTCTTTCACATTCTCCGTGTAAAACGTTCCTCATGGCGCATGCTAATCGCCGTCTAAACCGAAAGTGCACAAATAACCGAGTGTGACATTGACGTAGATAATTAATTATGCTTAATAAAATGCATGTAAGTCGTCTGATGACGTCCACTTAGACTATGGGGTAGGACAGTGGCGCCACCTTCTCGTCACACTAGCTCACGTGAAAACATCAACAACAAAATAACACGAGTCGGTCCAGTTGTCCTGTCAACAAACAAGGCAAATCACGTGGCAATGTTTTGACCGGCTTCCGTCCAGTCGTGCATACTAAACAATGAGATCCTTTGTATACGGTCGGAGGTGTTCTCAACCGACTGAACTACGTCTGTCCAGATTGAATAGCAACGTCATACGACCACACAAGTCGTTTCTCGTTTCCACGCCCGCGCTGTCTTCGGTGTGTCGACACTTGGTTATTGACGTAATCGGGGGCGGGGGGGGGGAGGTTCTCGCTTCCCGTCCACATTGCCGTCATGTGGCTTACAGGGGCACATTGCCATCATGTGGCTTACGGGGGGCACATTGCCATCATGAGGCTTACGGGGCACATGTTGCCGCTATATTGGGGGGGGGGGCACATTCGGCCTTGCACATTTTCAACCACTTTTATTCTATTTTCAAATGTATATATTTTCAGATACCGAGGTAAATCATAAAAATATTTTTGCTATGCAGTATCTTGAATAATGAAATGTGTTTGCGGTTCACAAAAGATAAAATGATTCACAAATATCCAAAAAAGATAAAATGGTTCACAAAGATTCATAAAAGATAAAATGGTTCACAAAGATGCATACAAGATAAACTGGTTCACAAATATTAAAAAAGATAAAATGGTTCACAAAGATTCATAAAAGATAAAATGATTCACAAATATAAAAAAGATAAAATGGTTCACAAAGGTTCATAAAAGATAAAATAGTTCACAGATTCATAGAATGTGTCGCACACCGAAAACTACGGGATGCGTGGAAACTTTATAGTCAACCCTTTTCCCGTTCCCGATACACCCGCCCCCCCTTCCCCGTGAATATGCAGAGTGACCCGGTTCACGATGTCAAGTCACTAAGAGCACTTTTCAGAGAAAAAAACTATCACAGTCGTTCGTGAACGATTTTACGGTCACAAATAAAAGGCAAAATCGGAACCGGCATCTGTACAGGTGCACAGCGCACAGCGTCAGCAAAGCAACATGTGACGTTTTAGAGCCAATCAGATTCGTCGAGACTAAGCAGTAGTTCTGAGTGTGTCCACTGTTAAAGACAGGGTTAGGTGAAGCGGTAACGTGCTTTCCCTTACTGGCAGACTACTTGCCAGTATTACCTTCCGAAAGAAAAAGGTTTTTGCATAAAAGCGGTAATATTCGAAAGCGAAGAGGAAGCCGAGAATCGATGAGAACGAGGCTCGTTGGGGGCGGGGCGGGCGGGGTGAAGCGTGTGGCTCGGGAGAACTGCAGCTATGAAGCGCTCATCTACCCAACACAGACCTACAAGTCAGGCTCTGTTACGACTGCTTGGCACACGCGTTTGTCATGACGACTGCCGGACATGACAATACAGATTCTCTTTTGGTTATACAATTCATACATGCGACACATTAAGAAAATTTTCCTTGGCACAAGACCGAGCAACTAGCTCAATTTCGACAATGTTCTTGGTGTAAAGACGCAGAAGTAGAAATCCGATACAATTTCCTGTGCCAACCAGTAAGCAACAAGCGCCAGGCTGCATGCGAATAAAGGCACAAGACAACGCATAGGACTCCGTTTCCGACATTTATTTCTAGAGGCGGCGGCATTGCAGACAGAAGTTGCCCCCAAAATATGGCTAGAGAGAAAGAGAGAGCGCGACTGCGTGAGAGAGTGAGAAAGAGAAAACGGCTAAGCACAGACTGTGTGTTTGCAAGAACACGGCGATGTTGTTAACACATGACACTGCCCTATCCAAGCGGTGGCGACGTCACCGTGGCAACAGCACGAATAGCAACCGTGACGCCATCTATCGGGGGAGTTGAGCGGCAGAAGCGAAGCACAGTCGACCTTAGGGACGACTGTTTCCACGGGGCATTGCTGTCGTCCAGCAAGCCGTGCGACTTGCTGGCAACAGTTGTCGAGGCACAGCCCCCTACAGCCGAATGAGTCATCGTCACGAGTCGCTAAACGAGTTATTAATTTCCACAACAAAGCAATTGTGCAAAGTGCGACAGCCACGCGGTGCGTTGCCACGGTGACGTGACGTCACGGCACACTGACGTATTTGCAAGTTTCGGAAGACGTAAACATTTTGTAAGTAAGGCGTGGCTGGTTAATGTGTTTGCTGTTTAGCGGATTTGTTGAAGCGGCAAGCGACCGATCTTTCGGGAAGTTCCACCGTGAAACCCACGCGTTGTTTCCGCCAACGCGTGCACGTATGGGGCAAAGCCACGAACAATGAAAGCGAACAGCTGCTTCTGCATTCTGCCACCAGATGTCGTGCGACGCGGTTTGCCACGTGCTGCGCTCGCGCGGTTCGACGCTCAAGCGGCGTGCACTGTTTATGGATTCGCTCGCTAACATTCCTCCAGCTAATACTGATAGACGTGTCGTCAATTGTGATCATACAGACGTACACAGACAAGAACGGAGCGTCGTGTACAAAACATACATTAGTCTCCGATGCGACAGACACCGTCCTACACAACACTGCTACAAATGCTACAAATGCACAACGTTTCCAGTCGCAGCCGTTTCGCCTAATTTGATTATTTTCCAAAAGTTTAATTCAATTCAACCAACACGGAGAGCTCTGGACACGCTGTTACCAGAAACAGTGAATTCCGATGGTGGTTTTGCAAAACGGAACGCACTGAATTGACATTACAAGGCCGAGAGTTGTCTAGGCCCTCGTTAAGGTTGAGCGGCACACCAGGAGCTCTCCGTGTCGCATTGCAAGGCCGCCATCGACTCCACACTGGTAACGAAACACCGTAGAACAGATGTCGACGGTGGCCAGACGGAAACATGCGCTACCTACCATACACAACATATACACATGACAAAAATTCCTCTTTTTCTAGTATTTAAAATTACACATCGTTTGCACTCGCGTCAGACGGCGTCGCTGCAGTGGTGCACCGCCTCGTTGCCTAGCAACGACCCGGGCCACGTGACCACAACGGCGTCGAACGACGTCAAATGCGTCTACTGCATCTTCATTCAAAATAAACAAATCTAATTGTAAAAGTCCATCTCGTGCCACCTTGAATAACAATGTTAAGTGTCGTCGCGACGATTAATATACATATATAATATATAGATAGATATATATGTGTATAACAAACGGACGGTATATGGAGCGTGTTTGACACAGCTACACCGTCCGCGCCATCCTACGTAAAACAACTAGTGATGAACGAACGTGCAGTCGCACGTTGATCATCGCATTAACACAATATGCTAACATAATCATCCTTTGGACAACTCTATCTACGTAAGTACCACTGGTATGTATGCAAAAACGTAACAGACGCGACGCGTCTCCATGGCAACGCCTCCATATGGCACCGTCAAATGTGTAGATGTGCATCAGAATTCGAATGCGTTTCAACATCTTGTGGTTTCGTTTTCCCCACTCAATCTGTTATACGAAAAAAGCTGCTAGCGATCTGCAGCGTGAGACCGTTGCCACGGTAACGCTAGATGCCGCGTCTGTTACGTCATCTCATTAACAATAATAATAATCATATACAGAAATCGGTCATTCAAGTGTGTGTTGCTATCAGCAATCTTGCTACATCCACAGGGGACGACCCCCGCTAAACGTCACGTACAGTTGACATCGTGTACAGGGTAACGTTCAGTGAGTCTCTACAATCGTCTTGACACTTGTCTCGGAGAGACGCGAGCACATCCACATGCAGGTCGCAGTGTTGTAAACAACTGTCAACTGTATTTAAAAACCTCGTTACAATAATCATCCCATGCAAGTGTGACTATGTCACGTTAACAACACACATCCGACACACAACGAATCGGTTAAATGGCACCGTGGTTTCCATGCCAACTAAGTGGCGGATTTGCACATGTAATAAACGAAACAGTCACAGAAGTCTCCTCCCCCACTACTAGTTCGGCGTTGGTTCGGCCGGAACGTCCGTGTGACACACATTACGTTCGAGATGCGGCACATGACTGTGCACACAGGTGCAACTGTGGGAGACGTGGACCAGGGCACCTAAATAGCACTAAATGTAGCAACGATGCTCTTGGAGCAAGCAGGTAAGCACCATGGATTACACGAACACTAAGAACGGGCAGAGCCGCCGGGCAGCGTTACATCTCCTCCAGCACGAAGCTAGTCACACTACATCAACTCTCCTCGGTTACTGTCACTCTTTGAGATTCCTCAAACATACCAATCTGTCTACCCAAAACATCAAATGTGGTGAACTCGTTTGCTACACCACCAGTAGCCAATGACACGTTTTGCTGTGTTCATGAGAACAGTGTCGAGTCTGCACAGAGACACGCTGGTGTCACCTGCCGGCCATGAGGAGTAGTTGATTCTGCCCGGCGACCACCCGACTGCGAGGCGACACTACAGGCTACACTAGGAGGTGCCACCAGAAATCAGAATACACGGCACAAATCAGTACACAATTACAGACAGATCAACGACAATCAAAACATATTCAGTATGTACAAAAAAACATTACAGATTCTCCTTTGAGGAAAGCCATCAACTCTTCATCACAATCATCCTATGCTACTATGTATTGTACATATTATGGCACGTTCGTCAGTGACACGGTTCTCACGGGCAGTAGTTTGCACCGTTGTGCATGCAGTGGGCATCGACACCTCAACGGCAACAAACAACATCTCCGCAGACGGGATGGCAGGATGGCGTCCACTTCCATCAGTTAAATTACATAAAATCATTGTAAATTTATAATTGAACAGAAATCACGTTCTAGTAATAAAACACTGAAATAACCCCTACCACCAACAATGGCAACGACAGCCGACAGTAAAAACTTGACGTTGATATATGCAACACATTAAGCACGGCCGACAAGCGGAACAAGCTCCAACTATTTCTGCTTTGACATTATGCTAATTCTCCACCAAAGCGCCATGCACACGTACGATGTCGCAAGCCAGGTGGCGTCACCTGCAACGACAGCGGGAAGGGCGACTGCAAGCGAGCAGTGGGGTGGGCACGCACGCATCATGTGGCACTCCTTGTCTGTCTATGGCAACCGCAGTTTTATAAATATAAACTGGACACACTTCCGAGAATTATCTGTGCTTTGTGCCAGGTTTAGTTGCGAGAGAAAATAATCAGCGTCACCTGATGTTACTGTAAGTAGAGACAATGCGAGAGTCCGCATTGAAGCAATTATGGCAAATGGTGGAATGTCCACTAACAATATCGCCCTCTAGCCAGGTGATGCAAAAACCAACAGGTAAGTGAGCCGGACGAAATGACTGCGGGAATTTTATAAATCAATGCGTGTGCGTGCCAGCATGCGTAAGCGTCAACAATGAATTAAATTCGATTCGAACCCTGCTTCGTATTCGGCGCAAATCCCACAGTTAACATAATGTGAAAACAGAAAGACAAATGGGTTGCATATATATACATACACGAGTATATATATAGTAACAGGTGAACGCCGACAGGCACCACGGCTTATCTTTCATTGCAATTCTCCACCATAACTACACCCTAGCAACACTGGTAGCCATGGTAGTAACAAACAAATCACAATGTTTCCATGGCAACAACTGTCTCTCAGCGATGCCATCCAAAAAGATGACCACCTGGTAAATTATACCATCCGTTAAAAGCGACGATGTCCATAAAATTGGGACACATCACATACAAGATTTGGACACATCACATACAAGATTTGCTGAACTTATACACAAACGTGTAATGTACAAGTGCAATATAAAAACACCAGGTGGCGCTCGCAGACGACGGGGACGGATCAGTCGCCAGCTTAGCCTCACTTCGAGTGCATTGAGATGTTACACAACACTCGGTGACCCGCGCCATCAAACGTACGCCCGTCTCCAGATATGTGCTGCACGTGCACAAACCAACATGCACACATGCATGTGTGCACATGTACACATTGAAACATACATAAATATATATATATATATATATATATATACATATATATATATACTTACAAGAAACACATTGCATGCATATTTAGAACATTCTATTACCACTGTGAGCGTGTAGCCGTGGACTGGGGTGGTTACACTGTATGTATCTGCTACATTATGACTACAGTCACGAATCTAGAATCCGCTCAAGTGTATCAAACAACACATCTGACAACTACACGGGCTGATTGAATTGAATGAATGACTAAGTGAGATCAAGTGACCTTGACCGAGTAGCCTTGACCCAGCTGAAGACAGAACTGCGAGGGTGCCAGCGGAGACCCACACCTCATGTTAGCAGCTGTGCAGGGGGCGATGGGGGGTGGTAGTATCGGCAGACAGGGCGGGTGCATTTGCCCTTGATGGCGTCCCGACACACGGTGACCTTTCCCTCGTTGACATCAATAGTTTCTAAAGACAGAAATGTCACAAGATTATCACTATCGTCATCAATAACTGTAGGATTCTGAAACTATCCCAATAAGATTTTCTTAGATAGTTGCAAGAGAAATACATGAAACACGTAAAATACTTCCAGCTCAAAGCCATTTATCAATCAATCATTTTGAACCAACATTTTAACTGGCTATGCAAGAGGTAAACATCACATTAAGTTGACTATTCTTAAACAAAAGAACGAAGTATGCATTCACAAACATTTAAACATTGCATGTTCATAAAATGCACTTATCACCACTTACGTTGAATGCCTTGAACGTACTTACAGCAGAAATGTTCATAAAGTGCATTTACCATCAATAACATAAACGTACTGACATGTTCATAAAATCAACTTACCATCAATAACATGAATGTACTTGCAGCGTGGGCGCTTACAAAGGCCCAGCTTAAAATCGCGGCATACCGGGAGGGTGGCCTGCGACTGAAAACAAAGGAGAGATTGTTCCACCATGCAGCAAAACAGGACTCATCACACAGGCATTGTTCACATGCAGAGACCCAGGTATTACACAGCCACACACAGCACTTTCATGCACCGTCTATTCAAACATTTCTCGATGCCGAACTACTTTAGTTTGACTGATACTTATTAATTTCTAATATCAACGTGCAAATGAAACACCTGAATGTTTAGTGGGTTGACTACCGCCTGTCTCCCGAACACTCTTAACAACGACTGGATGCAATGTTTGTCTGTAGTAAATCGAATGATACCAGTCATGATGCCCCAGATTATCCCAATCATGAGGCCCAAGATTATCTCGGTCATGAGGCCCACGATTATCTCAGTCCTAGTATTATTTCAGTCATGAGGCTCAGGATTATCCCAGTCCAGGACTATTTGTCATGAGGCCCCGCATTATCTCAGTCATGAATCCAAGGATTATTTGTAATGAGGCCCGGGATTATCTCAGTCATGAGTCCACGACTATCTGTCATGAAGTCCAGGATTATCTCAGTAATGAAATCCAGGATTAGCTGTCATGAGGCCTCAGATTATCTCAGTCTTGAGGCCCAGGACTATCTCAGTCATGAGGCCAAGGATTATCTCAGTCATGAGGCCCAGGATTATTTCAGTCATGAGGCCCAAATTATCTCAGTCATGAGGTCCCAGATTATCTCAGTCGAGGCCCAGGGTTATCCCAGTCATGAGGCCCAGGATTATTTCAGTCGAGGCCCAAGATTATTGCAGTCATAAGGTCGAGGAATATCTCAGTCATGAGGCCCTGGAAAACACACCTGTTGTTGCCCGCAGACAGGGCAACTTCCCTTCCGTTCCCCTTTTATGTTGATGTGACATTTTAGCTGGGTAACTACGGAAGGCATTCAACCAAATAGCCAATAGGTGGCACCACCATGTTATTACGACTGCAATTGGACAACATCAAAACACAAATTTTGACATTTATGTACTGATCAACAGAAATTTAAAGTAGGTTTTACTGTTAGAAATATTATTATTTTACGAGCTGACGAAACAACATTTCTGTGTTTTCATAATTTCACGAGTAACTCAATTTGTCCTTTCGTTTAACCAATAACAAATATTAAATTAAAAGGTTTTACACAAGAAAATAGCACCTAAGCAACCGGGCGCCACCTTGTGGGTGGTAAAGAGACAAATGATTGGATATTTAACTCATCTAAACAACACCAACATTTGTGATCTTAACGACTAATCTCCCTGCCTATTGCCGCGACACAATCACCACCAACCGTTGCTACGTACAACACCAGATGACAGCACCAAGGGCAGGGAAAGCGTTAGAGAAAGCTACCTGGCTAGCCAGCTCTAGATGGGATATGCTAGCGTTGCTTGGCGGTACAACCATGGACGTCATGTCGCCCACCGGCGCCCCCTGCTGGCCGTTAGTGCTGATGGGGCCAGGCATCATTGTAACTGTGTCCACAGAGGCAGCAAGCAGCACAACATGCAAAAGCAGAAGCAGCATATACAACAGAGAGAAGAGACGTCAACGATGACGCGTCAGTAAGCTGCAAGAAAACACAGCAGTCGAAGCAGGCGCATCGAAGCAGGCGCGTCGCCACAGCACCGATGTATCTGAAGGCCTTGCAGTCAGCTCAAACACACAGAAACACTCATTGTTTATTAAACACATAATCACTACCAGGGTTCGATTACAACTCAATTACACTGTTAGCTTATGGGAACGTTTAGTATTCACTAAAATGTATATGTTTCACCAGTGGATTCAAAAATTACAGCAGTTTATCATAACCAAATTTCTGAACATTTTAATTGTTTTTTCCCCTACAATGTTTACAAGTTGCTGTTATGGAACCCAACCTGACTACCACACTGGTCACGGTGAACCACTGGTCACGGTGAACCACTGGTCACGGTGAACCACTGGTCACGGTGAACCACTGGTCACGGTGAACCATTGAAGCCTCCATCGAACGATGACTTCACAATTTCCATTTTGATTCAGTAAAATAATAAAATAATAGTTTCAGTAAAATAGTTTAAGTAAAATGTGCAGTCGGTTTAATTAAAGTGTGTGTGCTTTTATTAAAATCGTCGAAAGAATTAGTGAATTTGATTGTTTGATCGGGTGACTTGCCAAAGTGTAAATAGCTCTATGCTGTATAGCATCATATTCAGATTCACAAACTGATTATGTCCAGGTTATTATCACTGTATTAATTTCACACCAAGAGCCAATATAAGATATTTTATACACTCAACATTTCATACATTCACATATTACGTAGAATATGTTCAGCAGAGTGGATACAATTACGTTCCTCTCAATAGGCCACCTCAAACCAGGGCCCATTCAACCAACAGTAGCGTGGATGTGCAACAACAGACTGGAAAGCTTTGGTTACACGACGCGATATCATCACTGCATCGATGCAACCTTACAGCTTCACCATGGCAACATCACTTGCAATGTTACTGATCGTGTTTTTAAGCGACGTTGCAGGTGAAATGGATTGACCTTTTCTCATGACTTATCAATCACATCATGGCAATGACGATATTGCTGCGTGTAAACCCAGCTTTAGCGTGACGCGACTGCAGGCTTGCACATCGTGTACCTTGCAGACCAATCTATTTACCACTTATGTGTTAGACAACAATTTCAGGGCCCACGCAGAATATGAACTTTAAAATGTGCTCAATCTTCATGAGCAAGTGAAACTGTTATCAGACTAGACTACGTAGAGAAAGAGAAACGTTTGGGGAGAGATGTGGATCATGAATGGAGAGTGCAGTAGCTAACGGCAAAGACCGCACAAATGAAACACTACGACTGAGACGATCCACATTCACCGGCCAATGGTCCCTCCTCAATTCTATTTTTTTGCTTGTACTGTTTCATAAAAAAAACATTTCTCAGGTATCTACTACTCTACGACTTGCTTGTTTCTAGAAATCTGCTGTTTAATTTTGGTGAAATCATCGGACAAACTTATTTCTGACCAGATCCGGTCAAAATCCAGCAAAGAATTGCAAAAATGGTACGGCTAAATATGATACTATACAGCATAGAGCTATTTACACTTTGGCAAGTCACCCGATCAAATTCAATAATTCTTTCGACGATTTCAACAAAAGCACGCCCACTTTAATTAAACCGACTGCACATTTTACTTAAATTATTATTTTACTAAAACTATTATTTTATTATTTCACTGAAACTATTATTTTATTATTTTACGAACTACTGTTTGAACATTAACGAACCTGATTCCTGATGGGCTAAATGAACAGAGGAGGGAGTTCCTATTTACCCCGAAGCATCAGTTTCATATTTCTTTAAAGACGAGACGTGGGCCCTGTGAGTGGGAAGCAAGAGCAGTGATACAAGAAGGGGTACTCACGTGCAACGGGGGTAGTATAGCCAGAAGGTTGCAGCGTGACCAGGTGCTGATAGGCGTTGGTACCGGTGCCAGCTGTGTACACCGGCATGCCGCTCTTGACGTCAGTAAAAGCGGGGCGTTTCACCATCGGCATCATGCCGGGCATACCCTGTAAGTAACAACTGCCCATGATACACAGTCACAATCATGCAACTCACTTCACATGACCTTCATATGACGTTCATGAGTCTACTCCTGACTATTATCAAGTAAACGAGTTAGCGATACTTTACTTAGATATCTAAATCTTTCACGACACAGATCATTTTCACATCTCCTTAACCGCGCATTGACGCGTGAGACGTGGCCTGTGATCCTATGATCCTGTGCCACTCCTAAAAATGCTGATTCAAAGTTTATAGTTTCTCCCCCAATATGAAGTATTACGTTGAAACTTACGAGACGCCCCTTTTTGAACCTCCCGTGTAAAACTTACTTGACGCCCGTTTCTGACCCTCCCGTGTAAAACTTACTTGACGCCCGTTTCTGACCCTCCCGTGTAAAACTTACTTGACGCCCGTTTCTGACCCTCCCGTGTAAAACTTACTTGACGCCCGTTTCTGACCCTCCCGTGTAAAACTTACTTGACGCCCGTTTCTGACCCTCCCGTGTAAAACTTACTTGACGCCCGTTTCTGACCCTCCCGTGTAAAACTTACTTGACGCCCGTTTCTGACCCTCCCGTGTAAAACTTACTTGACGCCCGTTTCTGACCCTCCCGTGTAAAACTTACTTGACGCCCGTTTCTGACCCTCCCGTGTAAAACTTACTTGACGACCGTTTCTGACCCTCCCGTGTAAAACTTACTTGACGCCCGTTTCTGACCCTCCCGTGTAAAACTTACTTGACGCCCGTTTCTGACCCTCCCGTGTAAAACTTACTTGACGCCCGTTTCTGACCCTCCCGTGTAAAACTTACTTGACGCCCGTTTCTGACCCGCCCGTGTAAAACTTACTTGACGCCCGTTTCTGACCCTCCCGTGTAAAACTTACTTGACGACCGTTTCTGACCCTCCCGCGTAAAACTTACTTGACGCCCGTTTCTGACCCTCCCGCGTAAAACTTACTTGACGCCCGTTTCTGACCCTCCCGCGTAAAACTTACTTGACGCCCGTTTCTGACCCTCCCGCGTAAAACTTACTTGACGCCCGTTTCTGACCCTCCCGCGTAAAACTTACTTGACGCCCGTTTCTGACCCTCCCGCGTAAAACTTACTTGACGCCCGTTTCTGACCCTCCCGCGTAAAACTTACTTGACGCCCGTTTCTGACCCTCCCGCGTAAAACTTACTTGACGCCCGTTTCTGACCCTCCCGCGTAAAACTTACTTGACGCCCGTTTCTGACCCTCCCGCGTAAAACTTACTTGACGCCCGTTTCTGACCCTCCCGCGTAAAACTTACTTGACGCCCGTTTCTGACCCTCCCGCGTAAAACTTACTTGACGCCCGTTTCTGACCCTCCCGCGTAAAACTTACTTGACGCCCGTTTCTGACCCTCCCGCGTAAAACTTACTTGACGCCCGTTTCTGACCCTCCCGCGTAAAACTTACTTGACGCCCGTTTCTGACCCTCCCGCGTAAAACTTACTTGACGCCCGTTTCTGACCCTCCCGCGTAAAACTTACTTGACGCCCGTTTCTGACCCTCCCGCGTAAAACTTACTTGACGCCCGTTTCTGACCCTCCCGCGTAAAACTTACTTGACGCCCGTTTCTGACCCTCCCGCGTAAAACTTACTTGACGCCCGTTTCTGACCCTCCCGCGTAAAACTTTCTTGACGCCCGTTTCTGACCCTCCCGCGTAAAACTTACTTGACGCCCGTTTCTGACCCTCCCGCGTAAAACTTACTTGACGCCCGTTTCTGACCCTCCCGCGTAAAACTTACTTGACGCCCGTTTCTGACCCTCCCGCGTAAAACTTACTTGACGCCCGTTTCTGACCCTCCCGCGTAAAACTTACTTGACGCCCGTTTCTGACCCTCCCGCGTAAAACTTACTTGACGCCCGTTTCTGACCCTCCCGCGTAAAACTTACTTGACGCCCGTTTCTCACCCTCCCGCGTAAAACTTACTTGACGCCCGTTTCTGACCCTCCCGCGTAAAACTTACTTGACGCCCGTTTCTCACCCTCCCGCGTAAAACTTACTTGACGCCCGTTTCTGACCCTCCCGCGTAAAACTTACTTGACGCCCGTTTCTCACCCTCCCGCGTAAAACTTACTTGACGCCCGTTTCTGACCCTCCCGCGTAAAACTTACTTGACGCCCGTTTCTCACCCTCCCGCGTAAAACTTACTTGACGCCCGTTTCTCACCCTCCCGCGTAAAACTTACTTGACGCCCGTTTCTGACCCTCCCGTGTAAAACTTACTTGACGCCCGTTTCTGACCCTCCCGTGTAAAACGCTTCCACAGAAACAAACATGTGGCGTCAAAATGTCTTAATTATTCAGAGGTGTATTTATAAAAATGCATTAAATTAATTTGAAATGAGTGCACAGCCGTATCAGTTCAGGAACTGGGAATCGTTGACGACGGATATAATGTGACATCACAAGACTGCCTGTGGACTCGGCAAACAAAGATTACAAATTTCATTATGAAAATTATCATAAAGGTCGAGTTATTTATTGGAATTCCTTGTTTATACTCTGCAGACGACTGATGACCAGTTAGGCTGTGACATGCATCAAACTGGCTCTCTAAGTAGTGGAGAGAGACTTGCAACACGGAGCAAGAGACAGTTTTGGCCTGTGTGTGTGGCATCAAGCATGCAACAACAGACGACTACAGCTACTCCTTCCTGATAACTCATGCACGACCACCGCGCTCTGCACAGTCATTTTGCCGCGGCGATCGTTCCTCGTTCCGATCGATTCCTGGCATGGCGGAACAACAAAAGATGTACTGTTTCCAAACAGCTTCATTCATTTCATTTTGGTTCTTTATTTTTCATTAAGAGAACTAAGCAATCGCATCGAAAGCTGTTGAATGTGGGAGAAAGTTGTTTTCTGCAAGGATATTGGGGCACCATATACGTAACACCAAATATATTGGGGGGGCACCCTGGTTCTATTGATGAATGTTCCAGCTCTCACGGATCTGTGGATTATATATTCTTCATTCTTTTGACTGAAGGCTACATTAGGAAAACATCTTTCTCTCTTGCTGATCTGTTAATAAATTGTCATCATATTCTAGTTTTTTTGTGTCATATGATAACATTTATTATAATACGTTTTCATAAGCATAGCTAGCGAAATCATTTTGTTTGTACTCAATTCTGCAGCCCTGTTAACATTTCTAATCAAGAATGATGTCACTTCTAATTAATTGCACATCCGTACTTACGTCAAACCATCAGGTTAGTGTCTGCCTGTGGCTAGTGTCTGCCTGGGGCTAGTGTCTGCCTGGGATTAGTGTCTGTCTGTGACTAGTGTCTGCCTGGGATTAGTGTCTATCTGTGACTAGTGTCTGTCTGGGGCTAGTGTATGTCCATGGCTAGTGTGTTTCTGGTTCTAGTGTCTGCCTGGGTATATTGTCTGTCTGGGGCTAGTGTCTGCCTTGGGCTAGTGTGTTTCTGGTTCTAGTGTCTGCATGGGGTTAATGTCTGTTTGGAGCTAGTGTCTGTTTGGAGCTAGTGTCTGCCTGGAGCTAGTGTCTGCCTGGGACTACTGTCTTTCTGGGTATATTGTCTGTCTGGGGCTAGTGTCTGCCTGGGGCTAATGTCTGTTTGGAGCTAGTGTCTGTTTGGAGCTAGTGTCTGCCTGGGGCTAGTGTCTGTTTGGAGCTAGTGTCTGCCTGGGGCTAGTGTCTGCCTGGGGCTAGTGTCTGTCTGGGGCTAGTGTCTGCCTGGGGCTAATGTCTGTTTGGAGCTAGTGTCTGTTTGGAGCTAGTGTCTGCCTGGGGCTAGTGTCTGCCTGGGGCTAGTGTTTGCCTGGGGCTAGTGTCTGTTTGGAGCTAGTGTCTGCCTGGGGCTAGTGTCTGCCTGGGGCTAGTGTCTGACTGGAACTAAGCATGCTTACTGCATCTTAACTACATAAGCTGTGCAAAGGTTTAGAGCAAACTGGGTAGAAAGATAAAAGCCTACTGCACCCCCCCGCCGTACGATCTCTTCCTGTTGACATGCGCCGAGGGTTCTGCCAAAACAGTGGACCAATGACGAGCATTGCCATAACTGTCATGTGACCGTGACATGTGACTGTGCAGAGCGGTGCAGTCGCGCGCCTGCATCCCTGCAGGCAGCGCCTCTACTTGCTACATGCAAAGCATGATGGGTAAAGTACCAGAAGAAGGTCTTCGGTGGGGTCATGAGTTCGTTTCTTTCCGGACGCAGTCGCGAGTACCTCAACCATGGACGGCTGTTAGTATAGGCGCGGCAAGGAGACGCGCAACAGTTGGTTGGTGACACGGCACGATTTGATTGGCCAACGTGTGGAGGCATGGCAGGGTTGGCGGCGGCACATGACAACAGCAAGCAGCAATGCATCGTGGGTAAATAAATAAAAAGACAGAGACGACGTCACCGTCGATGCGACGGCTCGCCAATTAATAGACAGATATATATGTACGTGTGCATATATATGTATGTGAACATGCATCGCGTATGTAACAACAGCGAGAGATAGACAGAAAGACACGGTGGTGGAGAGGATGAGTGAAAGAACACCGTAGCGCTACGATCCCGGTGAGTGAGCATGCCTTCCGTTCCTGAACATCGACTGCGGACACCCCTCACCCATCTGCATGCATGTACGCACACGTCGGTTGGCATGACAACCGTCACACTATGTTACCATGCCAACCGACCGGTGCCGAGCAAGGACTGTCGTGCCAACCAAATGATTAACCTAATCCAAATCCAATTAATTAATTGGGTGCGGCAAAAACTAATTTGTAAATCAGACTACAAAATACAAATTAGAGCCACTGAAAATTAGTGCATAGCAACTGCAGGTATTGCCGTTGCCATGGGCAACACCACGGCAACGGCGACAACACTGCAGTGTCAACAAATATCGCAGGCCTAGACGCACACATGCAAATGGTGGTGGGGTTCTTTGTACCACAACCAGAGGGCACTTGTGTAAAGCAACAGTGACGGGACACGATCGCGTGACCTCGCCCGTCAGTGCTATGAAGAGAACACAATATTACAGCAGGCAGCGCAGCAGCGGTCAAGATTACGGACAACATGACCACTGCAGGGTCAGAACTGAACTTGCTACACCACAGGTGGATGGCCGCAACGAAAGGCAAGCTCTAGTTTGACAATTACGACGGCAACCGAGCGCATAGGTGAAACACTGGTCCACACTTCTCCAGAGTGTGCTTCTCTCTACCTTTCTAGAATGATTCAACCGTGTGCTAACCCTTGGCTTAATAGCTGTGCTCAGGAGTGATACAAATGTATGAACCAGTGAAAATCTGTTATCCATCATCTCAATTTGGAGGTGTTACGTTTAGAAATTTTGTCAATCAACCGTGCCATGTAAATGGATATCTGCTCAAACAATGCGAGCTCTTGCTACTGTCAAGTTCGTTTATCAGTGGTGCCTATTTTTAATTGTCATTTGAATTCCACAAATGACTGATTGGTATTGCGCTTTGAATGTGAATAAATATATTTACGAAATAAGTTGGACTATGAAACTTATTAGCATTTTGCTGAGCAGATGAAAGACAAGGGTTAGCTTTAATATATATCAAAACTGACATCATTATCCTGACATGAACTCGCCATTCCATCTACACATCCCGATTCTGTATTTTGTAATCGTCAGCAGAACTAGAAGATTGTTTAACAGTGTAAAGAAGCGTCTAGGGTAACGTGAGAAGACTGAAAATGATTGTTTACCACCAAAATTGATGTAGTTGCATCAGGGCCTGCTAGGCAGCATCTTACACAAACAATAAATCGAAATGGTATTTTTCACACCTTTGGCATTTACAAAATAAAACTACAGAATAAAACATCTCCAAAATATTTCTGCTTCATGTATGATAACATAAATTTGTTCTTACTGATTTGTACAATGACTGTTTTCATTATATATTGGCTATATTGCCCGGCAACCACATCGCAACTGATGATGCAACGAACGACGACGATGCAAGTTAACAAATAGAGAATGAACATCCTTCACACGATCAGCGAACTACAACAAAGCAACTCAAATGACGGCAGCAGCAGTGGTGTATACAATGGCAGAGTGTGGCACTTGGTCACGGAAGCTGCAAGCGTTAGAGATAATACTACTGAGTAGAAACACGTTAAAAACATCACAATCAGACAGCACCAGTAGTCCGTGACTCATGCGACTGTCACAGTGCAACTGTCACTGCATGACCGTGACCAGTGTGACTTCACCGACGCGACTATGACTGGCGCGCCTGTCACAGTGTGTCCGGCACGAATGTCACCAGTGTGACTTTCACAGCATGACCGTTACTGGTGCGACTATCACAGTGTGACTGTCCACACTGCGACAATCACTGGCGCGACTGACACCAGCGCTAAAATCACCTGCACGACTGTCACAGTGCGACTGTCATTGGTGTGATGGTCACTGGCGTGACTGTCACTGGCGTGACTGTCACTGGCGTGACTGTCACTGGCGTGACTGTCATTGGAGTGACTATCACTATTGTGACTGTCCCATTCACACAACTCCCCAAGGTCATGCAGACAATACGACAATGAACCATCTTTTAATATATTCCTGATCACGTACATTTCTACAGAAAAGACCAGCATCATCATCGCGTGAAACAAACTATGAAACAAAATGTCTTAAATGTGTTGATAGGAAAAACCAGTTTTAAGGGTCTAATTTGAGGGCGAATGGAACAAGTTTAAAAGATGGTCTACTGAGCAATACACAACAGTATTAACATTAGCCAGTCGTGGCATCCCTCGCACGCACGCACGTGCGCAAACACAAAGCATTTCGCACTGTATGAGACATGCCATTGTGACAGTCAACCCCCCAACATTCGACCCCTGGGTCAGGCCGTGCATTCTGAGACACATGACCCTTGACCCCCAGCCCGAAAACGCTAGACAGGTGCAACAACGTATATATGTAGATGGACACCAACAGGGGAAGTGAGCCGTGACAGGGCGTGTGACATCACACAGAATTTTGACAATCTCTTGGTTTAACTTTCCTGGGGAAGGCCGAGAGAGGGAGATAAGGGAAGAGAGAGGGAGTCAAAGGGGTGAGAGGGTGCAGAAGCAGGAAGCAGACTAAAGCGAGCACAAAATAAGTGCCATTCTCACAAACGTGCGGCGGCTCCAACTGCCCTCATAGATGCAGTGCATTTACAACTGACCATCTTTACGGCGTCAAGTGTGCCAGCAGTGCAGGGTTACTTTGGTCAAGAGTGGGGCGCCTAACAGGGCAATGTGCGTGTTTCTTAGGCTGTTGTACATGTCCTTCTCTTAGACCCACTTCCCTCCCGTACGGCCTCCCTAAAGAAACAACAGTAGCAACTACCCACTACATTCTACCCCACTATCCCACTACCCCCTATCCCACTACCCCCATCCCACTACCCCGATCCAACTACCCCCTATCCCACTATCCCCTATCCCACTACCCCTATCCCACTACCCCCTATCCCACTACCCCCTATCCCACTATCCCCTATCCCACTATCCCCTATCCCACTACCATGACCACAGTGAACTCTGCAGTGGATAAACCCAAATTAATCTATGAAAACAAAAACATTGTAACTTTTTAGCAGGTCCCTAAATAACTAAGAAAACTACATAACAGACGGCGGAGCCACACAAAGCAGTGAAGAAGACAGCCGCAGAAGCATTAAGAAAATAGTCTGGCAGCGAGCGACAGAACATGAGGTGAGCGATACAAAAGTGCGGGAAATGCGGCAAAACTAGTTGGCGGCAGTGAAGCCAGGGGGCACTGCGAGCTGAGAGTGAATCCCTACCACAGCAGCAGCAGGAGAGCCCTGCATGGAAACATAGGCAGCGGCGGCTGCAACATTAGCCCGATGGTGTGCAGCAACTGAGGCGGCCTTTATCTGCGCGTGAAGGTGCGATGGAGGGTGGTAGTAGCGGCAAGGGTCTCTCGTACACTTCCCCTTTATGAAATCCATACACACTGTTACAGTGTTGTCCACCACGTCTATGGCAACGCTTTCGGGCGGGTGTGCGTAGCGACACTCGCCAGGTGGCCGAGTGCATGCACCTCGCTGAAATTCGCGACATACCTGAAAATAGACGGGTGAATATTGAGACGAGTTCGACACTATCGTCGGTTCGATGGCGGTGGCGCCAGCAGTCCACGAGTTTGCGTCGGTGGGACTGGTGTTGGTTAACGAGACACCAGGGGTCGACGGCATGTGTTGAGGCTGGGTAAAGAGAAACAACATCGCTCACAGTCAACAAACTGTGCATAACATAAGCATCGCTCTACTAACACACATACATACATACATACAATACATACATGCATATATTTGTATATGTACACATGCATGCATTCATACTTACTGACATGCATGCATTTAGATATGTATATATATATATATATATATATATATATATATATATATATATATATATATATATATATGTATATGTATATATGTATATGCATATATATATATGTATATATATATATATATATATATATATATACATATATATATATATATATATATATATATATATATATATATATATATATATATATATATATATATATATATATATATATATATACATATATACATACACACATATACATACATAAGTGTATGCCTGTCTATACATAAATGCACACATACATACTACATGAACATGTGATAAATAATGTTCACATACATAAATGTACATCTACATCAATGAGCACACACAAATGTATACATGCAAAAATGTACACACGTATATACATTCATGTACACATACATACATGTACACATATATAAATGTACACATACTGAAATGTACACACATACCGAAATGTAAACATATATAAATGTACACATACATAACTGTACACATACTGAAGTGTACACATACATAACTGTACAAACATGATGAGTGAGCGCTGGAGTGTATGAACATCAAGAGACATGTCACTAAGACAATACCTCCAGTCTGTCCAGTCTAGACACTGTACAAACATGATGAGTGGGTGCTGGAGTGTACGAGGCACAAACA